>PYAF01001336.1:0-42639 GCA_007407185.1 Glycine tomentella | reverse complement strand
ATCATGCACTTATTTATAGTGCAAAGGGCGTTGGTGTTTGTTGACAAAGTTTAATATAAAATATTAAACTTTGCAACTTCTTCAAAACTTACGGCTCCCACCAACCTATATGTCCTTCAAACTTTGCTGCTATGTAGGTGCCTAACATTTGTGCAGCTGCCCATGTGATTAATTAGGGAGGAAAACATGTGGGCCAACACTCTTCACTACCAATTTAAATTTTGTGTGTATGAAAAATGTTTGATAGACACTCAAATACTATCCAATACCAAAATAAGAAAGAAAGAACAAAAAAAAGTACAATAAGATTTATTATATAAAAAAATATAAAATATAAAATATTAGTGAAATATGAAAAATAAAAATTAATTCATATGTTATTATTCATGCTAAAATTAAAATATACACAGTGACTTATGAATATGTGTACTTGGTGGTGGACAAACAAAACAAGTTGGTTAGAACAGTATTTACAGCCCTGACATCACCGCAAAGTTTATAGTTTTGATCTCATGACGTGACTTTCCTAGTTTTATGCTGCTGCTCTACATGATTAATAATGTAGAGGCTGACGTTTACTTCCCATCGCACATCTCAGTCTAGTGAGATATTTTAGTATCAAATAGTTTCACTTTCATATTTAGTATTTAACTAATCAATAATTCAAAATATACTAGACAATGAATAATAATGCATCGGATTAGTATTAATTATTAGTATAAAGTATAAATTTTAAAGTATACATTTTTTAGACTAGTATCACATTTCCAAATATAGAAATCCGAATTATTTAAGTATATTTGTGGTGTGAAAACATTGTGGTCTATCAAATTAAATACCCTTAATTTCAACGATATGTTATATTATTTTTGTTTATTGATGATAAAATTAAAAAAAAAATGACACCTGATAAAACTAATAGAGTATTGAGTCCAATTCATATATGACACGGATGATTTTAATTCAGTGTTGAATCCTGTTTTATTTTTAATCGTATCCAATGACATTATCTGATTTATATAATTGACATTACCTAGTTGGTTAAGGTTTTGATGTTGCTGTAGTGTTGAACCCTGTTCATAGGCTCAACTGAAGTTACAAATATACATAAAATATGAACTTGCGCCTTTAGTTCCTTTTGTGGTTATGTAAATATTTGATTGATTAATAACTTTTTTTTAAGACACATCGTCCGTCAATTTATATCTCACTTCATTAAATCTTATTTAAATATCTTTATTTAGGTAACTTTCAGTCTATCTCTACCTCTTTTTGTGTTGAACTCTTGGTAACAAATTTTTGTTCTTACGTAAACATCCAAGAGCCGTCTCATTATGACCTCAACCTATGTTTTCTCATTTTTCACTCACCAGTATCACTGCTACTATTCTTCGAATATCTCAATTTCTTATCTTATTCATCTTAATATAACCACACATTCAACTTATCATTTTTTAATCAAATTTTAATATCTCAAGTATTAATTATCAACTACGAGCTATCCTATAAATAACATAACTAGTTGGGTATTGAGCAGGGGTTCAAATAAATAAACTTGGTAATAGTTGAATACAAACTTAATTATTCTACTTTGTATTAGTGTGTGATGTTTATAAAAGTCAGTGTTTTTATTTCTCATAGAAAGTCAGTTTCTGAAAACTAGACCTTAATTATCAGCATGACAATTGTCTCAATATATAGTTATCTATTCTACTGTTTTTGAATTTCCACAAGTTTGGAAGCCATTATGATTTAGGAGTGAGGTAGTGAAAAAAGGTTCGAATCAAAACAATTAAAAAAAATGGGAACGAGTGTGACCATGGTAACCAAAACAATTAAAAAAATGTACCCCATGATGTTTGGAGTTAAGAGGTCTCCCATAAATGTCGATTAATTATATATGATCCTTAATCAATTGTTACGGATAAGCAATGTAACATCCGTCCTTTGACATAAATACAATCTACAATTAACCAAACTAGTCTTTTTTTTTACCCTCTCTCCCTCCCTCTGAGAGGCACAATTCAAAATTAAGATGTTCACTTCAAAATCAGAGAATTGAATTGAATTGAATGCAATGCAGAGAGAATCATCCACGTTGCTATGTATGCGTAAAAGGAATAGAAGAAAAAGGGTCCTATGCATATGGTTGTGCTAGCTAGTGAATGTCTAGAATGTGACATGGGGCAGTATATATATGTTGTGTCCTCGGAAAAATAGAGACCCAAGAACAGCAGACATCTCAATGTTATTTACAGTTTTTATGGCTTTTTCTTTTGCATGCATCAACCTCTTACCTCTATTCCTATTCTATTTTATGGGCAGTGAGGAAAGCAAATTAAGGCTATCAAAGCTGTAAAAGGACAAGACAGTGTGCATATATATATATATATATATATATATATATATATATATATATATATATATAACGGAAACTGTTATGAGAATAGAGAGAATTAGAGAGGTCCACAAGGGAATGATGAAAAAGTTTGAAACCTATACTCAAGAGGAAGAATGAGAATGAGGTGGGTGGCAAAAGTGGGTTTGGGGTCCATCCACATTCTTTTTGCAGAGAATAATAAGTGTCCTTGCATTGCATTGCACTGCTTAATATTAGTCTTTGACTTAATAGTTTTTACCCCCCTTATTCTCTTTCTCTCTTGTGCTTGTCTCCATCTCTTTTTAGTTTGCGTTATTATTTTAATTATGATAATTTATAATCAAAGTGGAGAACAGAATAATGAGGGTTTGAAGAAGAGTGAAGTGAGAGCATGTGACACCTTTCCTCTAAGTCAAGATTGATCAGACTTAAGTCTAACCAAACTGTTACACCCCTAACGGAAATGTGTGCTACAGTCGTCAAATTCAATCATTCACAGCTTAAATTACTAAGATGATATTCTTAATTAATTATATAACCAAAACTGTAAATTCTTCGTCGAATAAGATACGACAAATTATTAGATGTTCTTTTTTAAAGAAAAAAAATATTATCATGATTATTAAATGACATGTAATTATTAGATGGTTTAGGATTAACATGATATAGTGTTATTAATTTTTTCTTATAAATTAAAAAAAAACTTGTTACATATATATTGCTCAAGATTACCTATAATAATTTATGACCGCTTAATAATTTCTTCTGAGACTTTTTCCTTTTCCTTTTCCTTTTATTTTTATTATTAAATTAATTAATACTATATATGTGACTAAGATCGGGGTTATATTATTTATGTTAATTTAATCCCAAAAAAAAAATCAGTTTTTTGTTGTGTTACAAAAAGTTTTGCTTATTAGAATTTTGGATATATATATATATATATATAATTGGGGGCTGTTATCCTCCCAAGCTACAACCATTTTTAACATTAATTTAATTTTACAATATCAGTGGCTGAATATGTCTATTATAAGAGTTATAGTCTTTTCACCACAAGGTGATCAGTGTTTGATTTTATCTATTTTAAAAAGCAATTTAGAACTTACATGGATGGTCTCATCACAAAAAGATAAAAAAAAAAAAAAAAAAAACAATCAATATATACACTTGGTGGCAAAGAATACGTATCATTTAAACAAGCTTAAATAAAATTCGGAATGCTATATACTTTTTGGTTTAGCAGATGTTATAATATATAATATAAAGAGTGAGGGACGGACGTAGAGTTCAAGGCTTGGCCCGCCTGAATTGTTCAATTTTTTTTTATATGTATGTATTAAATAATTTATTTTTATTAGTGATTTAATTATGTTGTTATTTTGGTTATTTGTAGGAATCAAATATAATGTTTGATGGTTTATAATAATTTACACACACTGTTTTAACAACTGAACTATATAAAACAATCATTTAAGTCTTATTTATATATTTTACTTTCTAATAAAATACTTTATTTTTTGTAATATTTATCGTTGAAATAATTGGATTTTTTTTTCTTGATCTGGTATCATATAATTTTCTTTCTAATAATTAATATGTTTTTATTATTTTAAAAGTTATAAATAATTTGTTTGTAGAGAAATAATTTTATTAGCACTTCCTTTATATTGATTTGAGAATTAAAGGATTACAAACTAAGGACTTGATAACTTAAATTTTGAAACACTAACAAATATTTTATCTTCCAATTATGACCCTTTTTATACTATCGTCTTTTCTTTGTTCTTCTTATTAATGTTTGCGAGGTTCTAACATACTTTCTTATCTCAAATGTAAGAGTTCATAAACGTGTGATAGGTAAACCTTGAAAAACATATTATATATCAAGTAGTGTCAAAGGTCTATTATAAAATTGTAACTTTTGTCATGACACAATATTTTTCTTATTCTATTTTTTAACTATATTTGAAAGCAAACTATTCTTCAATGCTATTGGTTACTATTGTTGTAAAAGATAATATAGTGAGTAACATAATTTATTCTCATTTAAATGAATTTTAACATAAGAAGATTTTTCGTAAAATTGGTGAATGTGATTTATAATTTTGGGTCTTTTACATAAATATTTAATTTACCTTTTATGTAAATATATTCTCTTATTATATGATTTTAAATGAATTTAAAAATCACATAATTATAAATACACAAAATGAATTTTGATGTTTGTTAATATTTTTGTTGAATGAATTTTAATTTTCATATTTACCCCCTAGTCGTTAAATTCTGAGTCCGCTCCTGAGTATATAGTATATAAATAAAAACAAATGTGAAAGTATTCTAACTTAAAGAGGAATAAATTTAGATTAGCATAAAAAAAATGAATGAAAGACTTATAGCAGGTCCACCACTGATCCACCACCAAAAACAATACAAGGAAAAAATGAAGACAAGAGAAACAAAAATAAAAGATCACATTGAAAAGGATGGAAGTTAACTACAACCAACTTAACCTATAATTGAAAACAAAGTTAAAGGGAAAAAAAAAAACAGTTGTATATCACGTAAAAATAAACCAAACTTTTGTTGGCAAATTAGAAAAAGTTAGAGAGGATAATTAGGAGATATATGATAGATCCATGTGATCAATAGCTTACAGTGATGAGGAATTTGAAACCTTTGCTTTGGTTGTTGATGAACCTTTATGAGGCCTTAGGTGAATTTAACTAAAGAAGAGTTATCAAGAGAACTTAAGAGTATAGGGTCCCATTATAATCATTACATGTCATGTTTTATCATATTCATATGGTGTTTGTTGCAAAAAAAAATGCTTTAACACGAGATATGGGAGAGCACTGCTAGTTATTTGCGAGTATGAGAAGAGATGAATAGACAGGCAAATGATTTAGACCTTCTAAAGTAATGTGGCAAAGCATAATGCTAATGGAAAATTTGGAGTCTCTTTTTGGGAAGGGGTGGGGAGGAGAGAGAAAATTGGGAATTTTCCCTCAATATCTCAATGAAGTTAAAAAAAATTGTCATATCTTCAGCTTTCCTTTTCATGTTGATATATTTGGTCAATAATGTCGATGACAGTCCAGTTTCTTTCTTTTTTTTTTTTTTTTTTTTTTTTTGCATAATAACACAATGAATGATTTCTTAACTTCAGCATTTTATTAATACTAGGCTCATTTTGCATGACATTCAAGCTTGCTTGTATCAACATTTTGGATACAATTTCATTTTGTTTCTTTCTTTACTTTTTCCTTTTTTTTTAAATCCTAATGCATCAGGGCACAAAATTTGGATAGATAATAGATATTAAAATGAAAAACATTGCGAGGGAAAAAGGAAAAATGGACCACCTCCATGTGGAGATTCAGATTGCCACTATGCCGAAGTTCAAGTAACACTTAAATTGTTTTATTTGGGTTGTTCTGATTCTCATATCTTTGAGAATTGACATGGCTTGACTTCATTGACCAAGGAGTGTCATTCTTCTTTCCTTTTATGTTTTCCATCATTAAATAATTACTAGAACAAAAATGTCCTTTACCACTTCGTTCTTAAGCCGCTAAAACGAGCACCACCCGCACACTTTCTTAATCAACGACATAAGTATGTTTAAGCTTATATATCTTCCAAAATATTTATCACGATAAAGTTGAACAATTGGCACCAAAAGTTTAGTTATCTTTTTCTGTGTGTGATTTCAATCTTGGTGTTTCTATCTTCCCTGAACATGTGTCAGAGGCAGCCATGCAATGTTGCAAAATAAAGCAAAAAACCAAACTGTAGTGAAGTCCACCAAAGAATCCAACCTCTTAAGCAAAACTCAAAAAATAACATCATTCTATTTTAGAAGATGGAACTTACTTTATAGTTTTGGTGGTTGGATACTCGTCTAAAATGCTAATCTGCATTTTAATCATAAGCTTCATCTCCTCTTTCTACTTTTTTTTTCTAAGCTTTCAAAGATTATAATTACCATTGTTGATAATTTCTAGGGACATTGGAGGCCAACAGACACGCCCGTGGCGGTGGGTGTCCGATGAATTATCAACTTTGTTTCTTTGTAGCAATTCCCTTCATCACTGTTTTGCTTTCCGTGGTTTGGTTTTGACTTTTGAAATTTCTGCCTCACCTATATGACAGATTCACTGACAGATATCTATGCTCCTCACAAGTCCATTAAAAGTCCATTTTTTCTCCAATTTTTCAATCATGATACGAGGATTTAACAATTTATAAGTATTATGTCTAGAAATTCCATTTAGTGAATAGAAAGCCACCTTTATTTTCATGTTTATTTTTGTCAAATTATAGTATTATACCCGTACTGGTGTGAAATATAAGAAGAAAAAACATATTATGTTAATTAATGAAGTTAGTTAACAACATTAAATTTCATAAATTTTAATTATAAAATATTTATTTTAACTTATCTTTTATTAGAACTTGATATCAAAAATAAGAAATAATTATTAAAATTGATATCTAAATTAAATGAAGGATATTTTAGAGATAATAATATTAAATAAGATAAAATTAGTTAGAATTTTCTTATATTTGAGAATTATATTTGAGAAAAAAATATTTTTATTATATTTAAGATTAGATAAAGTATTTCTTTAATGAAGTTTTGTTAGATGTCTCTTTGATCCTTTTTTTCTTTTATCTTATTTCTCCTTTTTTTTCTCCATTTTTTTCATATATACATTGATTTCATCTATCATCGACCTCAATTAATTTGGATTAAAAGTATTCTTGATGATATTGATTCCTCTTTCATTTTAGACTCTACATAATTAAATTTCCCTTAATTTTTATAACATCATAATATTATGTATTATTACATTGTGCATCTTTCTCATTAGAGAAAAATGATCATACTAATTATCATATATGATAAATTTGTTAATTTTTACAATAACTATATCAAAAGTAAAAAAAAATAAATTAAATGACAGTGTAATGCAGATTTACACTATCAATACATAGTCATTAAGCTTTTCTTGTTAACACATCTCATCCAATTTATATAAATTGAGAGATACTAAAATAATGTAATAAGAGAAACATACCGAGTATAATTTTTATGTACAAATTATATTGATACTCTTCAATTTCTTGAAATATCAAAATATATATTTACCTTTTTAACTTCTACACCAACCCTTACAAGAAAGCATAGTATAATGTGTTTTTCAAATAACAAGAATAAATGGTGTAATATATTTTAAACAATTAAGGAGAATCACAATAGGCCTTAAAATATTGTGTCAGTTTTAAAAGAATTACAGGAGTGTCGATTTAATTTACCCTAGTTTAGTTAAAATTTGAGAAATATAAGTGCAATTTGTCGATTTTTTTATTAGTGATTGAAAAGAAACAATTAATATTTTTAAGCTACAAAATCAAAAAGAAACGCAATTATACCTCTATTAATACAGAAAGCAACAAGGAAAATCCAATGACCTTTTCAACTTTAAACATTATGACCACAAGCATGAAATGCGCATGCGGAATCTTTTATTTTTTCCAAATTAAATGTAATACATATTCACTAGTATTTCCCCGTAAGAAGATGCAATTTGAAACCTTCCAGAAAGTATGCAGGTAAGAAATAAAGGAATAATAGAGAACGTTGTTTTTCTCTCTTTATACACGTCACATCCAATTTTGTTATGTATACGGTACACCATACACTGCTTATTATCGCCAAGAATTTAGATAAATAGACACCGCAGAAACCACCAAAAACTCATTGTCATTTTGAATTCATTATGTCAATAGCTTATAGAAAAACATGGCTAATGTAAATATTATACATATCATAAATTAGTACCAGTGACGTTACATCTGTCACTATTTTTTATAGCCTACAGAAAACTAACTGACAATCCATCATCTTCACTAACTGCATCAAAATTGCTATTTATCATGTCGAAGGATAAATCTTAAAAAGTTAGTTGTTTCATAAAAACAAGAATCACCTCAAAGTTATATTGCAGAAATCTTCAGTCCACATGATCATTATAGCGAATAATTCTTCTGATGAAAGGTTTTTCCCGGCAATAGCTAAAAGACCAACAAAATTATATTAACTAAAAAAGGAAACAAGAAGAAACAAATATATTCAACACAAGATCTTAGAAGTAAAAAAATAAACAAATAAAGGAAACAAGAATATACATCACATATGATGACACACAGAAGCAAGCCAGCCCAACAGAGAGATGGAACATAAATGATCGCAAGAAATTATCTCGGTCCAAAAGTACATTCTCAGAAATGAGAGTGATTACGCCTGACAGTAACAGAGTAATCCATCCTGACGGCAAGCATCCACAGAAAGAAAACGAAGAAGATCCCTGTGGACCAAAAATTAAGATATCCGGGGTCAGAATTAGCATCAAATTATAGTCAGCCAAATCAAAGCTAATCCATACCTGGAAGTAATTCTGTATGAATGTAGCAGAGTATAAAATCCTCAAGGTCATATCTTTAGTCGAGTCAAGTAACCATAGAAGACTTTTTCTTTTCCACAATTAAATATGGAAATCAAAGGTTGAACTGACAGGGAACACATAAAATTCTTGGGAGATTAACGCAGGGAACATTGTAGAAATCCTACAGTATTATCTTATTGGTATGCTAGTAATAGTTGAACTAATAATGACACTAGATTTTAGCAGCTTATGCAGAAGTATCTAGGTTACTGAGTCTAGCTGTGAAATAACAAATTGGTATGCTCTAATGCTGTCAGCATTAATTGGCTAGACAAAAAATATGATAAGAGACAGGAACATGCTATTAGACAATACAGCAGCCATTCAATCCAACGTGTCTATGCCTCCATATTATAGAACATAGAGATCATATAAATACGTAGCAACCGGAAATTTTATCATAACCCACACACAGTTCTCAATCACCATAATCAAGAGCTGAAAAGCCAATGCTAATAACAGAATACACAAATTCCTATTTGTTGTTTCTCACAGGCACAAAATCATCAAGTAATAGTTGTTACATTCCCTTTTATTTTTTGGTATACGAGGGCAATTCTTTATTTGCTATTGAGCTGCATTTAGATGCAAGATTAAAAAAAAAAAAAAAATCAATTCAGCATGTTAATAAATATCTTAAAATAATAAGTAAAATACACAATTAACCCAAGAGATGGAATATTTCCTTTATTTGGTTCTATCTATCAATTTATTGTTATCCTTTTGGCGATAAATACCCTTTATTTATTTTCAGTCATAATCTCTTTCGCATTTAAATCATAATTTTCTTTTAACCTTCATTTTGACCAATAGGAGTTATAAGTAATAACTAAAATGTTTGAGCACCCGCACGGCTTTCCATAAGGAAAAAACAAGTGTAAATTAACAAATAGCATGAAATAAATAACTGTAAGGAATAGAAAGGATACTGAGAGAATTTGCCAAAATCAAGCCAACTGCCCCAGCCGACCTTACTAGCAGGACATTCAAAACTATATAGATCAAAGAGAATATAAGTAGTGAATCATTTGAACGCTTGAGTTGCCTCTCTGTTGCAACTGCATGCATAAAGGCTTCAGAGGTTCCTGAAGCAAGGAAAGAAATATTATAATTATGAGAATGAAGAATTTGATCACCAGCTAGCTAATCATAAACAAGGGAAATAAATGTAAAATATAACCCCCCCCCCCCCCCCCCCCCCAAAAAAAAACTACCATTTTGATAGAAACTAGCTTTGAATTATAGAAAGAAAAACATAAGAGTACAAATAATTCAATGCATTTTACCTTCTTATTTCCACTCCTATAAGTGCATATGGAGAAGTTTATCCAAACAGGGCCTAATTGCTAATAGAGCTTATCTAACAAAGATACTAATTCCTATATTAAGAAAATACCCATAAAACAATGTGTGCAAAAAATTTAGATTATATGAATAATTAAAAACATGAGATGTCATGGTTGTAACCTGCAAACAATCGATGTATTAACAGAATAAAAAAATGAGCAACAAGAGACAAGGAAAATTACCATTCATGGCCAAAACAATGACATAAAAGCAATAACAGCGGAGGGCAGTTGATGCTTCTCCATCACTCCATTTTTCACCATAAAGCAATCTAATGAGTGAATAAGAATAACTTGGACCAAATGCCATAAAAACAAGGCCTGCAAAACATAAAGCTGGATATTATACCACAAAGAAACAATAAAATATGCAATTTAAGGCATAGCATGTCCGAAACATCCAGGTGTGGAAAACAAAAATAAAGCTATTTACACAGCTCTTTATAACTGCATAAGTGGTTCAATTTGAGTTTTAGAAAGGAAAGGTTACGCAGGCCACCTAAACTCAGATGGAGTCATGCAGCTGCTCATAATTGTTGCTTGTGAGTTGTGACAAAAGAAGTTGTGTAGTTGTTATTACGACGATACAAAGTACTAATTTTCCAAATTTTGTGCAAACCAGATCTATGCCTTAAATAACATCCTCATTACGGGATCATCTAGTATTATTGTTTGTATCAAATTATATGTTCACAAATGTCAATCACCAAGCAGACCACACGTTTTCCAGTTTCTCATGAAAAGGCTCTTCCCTATGGCATGCAGTATCATAGTTTTTTTTGTTTTTGACATGTTCCATTCACATAGTTATATCCTTCTTTTATTTTCTATTTATTTTTCCAAGGGGAAGGGTCGACAACAACCACAAGAAGCCCTTTTTCCATTAGATGAGGTTGGCTACATGAGCCAAACGACGCCATAGTGTTCTATTGTGATTCATTTACATTGGCAAATTGTTGACCTCTAAATTCTTCTTAATGGCTTGGCATATAGTTATGCTTGGTCTTCTTTATATGGTTCTACCTCTAGTGTTAGCCGTTAGGGTTACTTTCTATGTGATCTACTCCCCTTGAATTCTCCACACAAGCCCAAACAAGAAACTCTACCATTTTTTCTACAGTAGGTACTACTCAGCTTTTTCTCTAATGCACATGCACACATTCCGAATTCTATCCTGTCTAGTGTGTCCACCCAATACTCATTCAACGGGGAAGGGTAACAGTCTCTAAGAGTTAGATTCAACCTTTCTTTCACTCTTTTTTCTCAATTCTCACAAAAGAAATTAATACAGGAAAATAAGAGAAACACATAGGTTTAAGTTTTCTTATATTTGCAGACGAGAAAAATAATTTATGTATAGATACGACTTAAGTGAACTATGTTGAGGAAGACTTAACATCAACATTGCTTTTGCAATATTTGCAGAACCATTTATCATTCTTAGTCTTACTAAGATACAGGTAAATTTGCATCTTTCTTCAAATATGGACCAGAAATAATAAAACTAAGAAATATGTATCCAGGAAAAATATGAAATTAAATGAAAAGACATACCAATCAACAAAACTAACTTCAGGGATTCTGTCAAGCCGTTTCCCAATTTCTTGCTTTTTCCTGGATATTGTCCTGTCAGGAATGACCAAAACATATTTCAGTTTGTGAAATTGAAAACAATTTTGCTATGGCTGTATGCCCAACCAAAAACATTAAAATTTATTATTTAATATGAAAGGAACTCAGTCAAATATGTTTAGAACATAAAATTAAAAGAAGTCTAGATAAAATATTCTTAACATAGTCATGAAATAGTGACCAAGATCTTAATGCTTGTGATCTAAAAGAATGTCATAAAAGAATGTCATACATGTACTATATAAAAATAGATAATTAGATATATCTCCCCATGGTGTGATATAAGTTACATATGCTGAAGCACATCCCACTTGAATGTTTCATTAATAGACTGACTTTGGTTGATCAATTTCTTAAAGTAACAGTTTATGCCAAAAAATATGAGAGCACTGATACTTTAACCTAATAGACAAACACAACTACCCAGGTAAATGAAGGAGAGAGAAATGAAGGGCAAATTAAGAATTACACCCCCAAAAAAATATGCAATATGAAGAAACAAACAAAAGGAAGAAGCAAAACTAAAGTAGAAGCAAACAATAGTTAAATGAATGCTAGACATGCAGGTTTTCTGGTCCAAACATCAAGTAAACAAGAGAGAAATAGAACCTGAAGCAGACCTTGCAAATGTTACATATGAACTTTCTTCAAAAGGTAAAAAGACAAGTCTCACCACTAAGCTACCTGAAAGGTGGTGATTTAAAAAAAAAAAAAAAAAAAAAAAAAAGACAAATGTGTAAGTAACATTCATCATGTTTCTCAAGAAAATAAGAAACACTATTAAATCTTAATAATGCAATTAAATTTAGAACATAATAATTAAGCTTTCTGAAACAAATTACCCAAACCAAATACCAACCTAATTTGTCCACCAGTCCATATACTGCTTGATTATATGGTGTATCCAACCATACAAGTACTATCTTTTCTCCTTCCTGAAGGATCAGTTTTCGAAAGGATTGAAAGGTAAACAGTATACACATCTTGGACAACTGCTGGTCAAAATCAATCACTTTTCCTTCTCTGCAAAAATTTAATTTACTCATAAATCAGGTATTGTTATAATTATCATCAAGTGTTCATCAGAAAATAAGGCTGAAAGAAATAGACATGAAATTAAACACGGTTCAACCTACAGTAAACTAGAGGCATATATCAGGAGAAACAAAAAAAATCAATATGAGCAAGAAATATTACAGGGGGTAGCATCTGCCAAACATGATCCCTTCACAATGACCTCCAAAGATCAAGCCTATCATATTTATAATTCTAAGCAGGCTCATCAGACCATTGCTTAGAGCATCTTAGTGCAGAAAATTAATTTCAGTGAAGTTAACTAGAGCAAAACCAATATAATTCCTAAGAATCCTCTCCATAAGTGACTATCTAGGTTCTAGATTAACGGACAGTAAGAATATTATTAACTCACTTTAACTTCTTTTGGAACAGAAAATGATAAAAAATATCAGGTAACAACCATGTAGAGATATTTATGATATGACAAAATAAAATAGCTATACCTGAATGGAAAAAGGTAAGAAACCCTAAATGTTTGGGAAAGCAAAAGATAGCCCCAATAACCAAGAAATAAGCAAGCTCCATATGCAGACTGTGATAAAGCAAATATGATTGATTTTTCCTGAAAGTGGTCATTTAACTCTGAATCAGTTGCTTACTTACATTTACATGGATGTATCTGTTAGAACTTAGAAATACAAAACATATTTTGAATCTCCACCTAATAGCATAAGCTTATAAGAGAGTTAATCCATTACAGCACTATCATAAGTAATATTAAACATTTTTATAGGTTTTTTATTTGGACTTTTTTTATCAAATACATATCTGTGTGTGTGTCAACAAAAATTCAAATCAAATTTCAATAGTACTAGTATCAGGGCGGTTTGGTTTAAGAAAACAGCTTCTGTTTTCACTCATGTTTTCAAAAGTTAGTATAGCAAACAATGAAAACAACTTTTTATTGTCTTTTGTTTTCACTTTTTCATGTACAAACTTCAAAAAACAGAAAACAAAGTGAAAATAAAAAACAAAAAACATTTTCTCTAACCAAACAGTCCCTTAGAAATTCTAGACATGAAGAAAACATCTATATCCAAATTGATTTATATTATTAGTGTAATAGTTGTTTTCTCTATTTTCCACAACATTTACTTTCTGTGATTGGATTACATGTCTGATTCATCTGAACAACCTTCAATTCATCAAGATTCAAGAAAGTAACAAATGAATCATTTAAATGAGCAAAAAAGAATATAACCATTGGTCTGGTGTTTCAATGTTCTAATATTTATGAACAAATGTTAGTAAACAAAAAAGAAAATCAACAGAAACAGAAATTTGCTGAAACAACAGTAACTAGAAAAATAGAAGTCAGTCCAATAATCAAGCAGTCATTAGCATGTTACAAGAATAACAGAAAAAGCACTGATTGACTGCTTAACGATAAGTAAAGTAAGGATCAAAATCTATGGCTCAGTATAACTAAGCTCTTACCATTCCTGTTTGCTTTACAATTAGAAAATACATTGTCAAGCACCGTGACAAAGTAGCTACAGTTTCAACCATCAGCCGTAATTCAAGCAAGACCAAGTTCTGTGAAAGAATATACACAGGCTCAGCAAGGAGCTCCAAAATGCATGCAAAACCTGGAATAACAAGTGAAATTCACTCAAAATTTAAAAATTTACCTCATTTGATATTTTGAAGAGTTATTTAAAGATATTTGGTTTCATATGTTTTGAAGGGAGATAAGATTATGGAAAAAACCATAAAAGGAAAAAAAAAGTATAGAGATGACAAAAAACTACATTTGATTACCATTGATCAAGATAGCTTGCCCATGTGGACTATAATAACTTATTTGTTGCCACCAGAAGACAAAAAGGCATACTACAATTGTAATAAATATTCCAAGTGGGAAACTCATCCACACTACTTTCATTAGCTTCACAACATCTCCCATTGAAGTGCCATCACTATCACATAAAAAATACATATTACAAATGAAGCTCACTCAAGTGTGGGAAAATTGAATTAAAAAATAAAATAAATGAAAGATATAAACCCTTAATTCACATTATTTGAATTATAATATTTTTAAAATATGCAATATTCTAAACTATCAAAGAATTGAGAGACTCAATTGAACTTTTTACTAGATCTTTCAACCAAACTATAAACAGGTTTTAAATATAATTACAGCACATATGCATTCTCCAGCCAGTATTACAGTTTATCCAAAGCATCATAAAACAATCAGCACTCAATACTCACCTATGAATCTGTAGCTTTGAACCTAACACAAAACTCATTTTCCTTTGAAGCATGTTGCAAAAAGTAGCCCACAATCATACAAGCATAATCAAAGGGGCATCAAAAGAACCAACAAATCCCTCATCATCAAGCATGGAAGAAGCCCAATCACTAAGGAATCTAAATTAAACCAAACTAACTTGATGATAGGATCATAGGAAGTCAAAAAACAAGATGGAAACTAGATAGAAAGAATCAAAAGAGTAAACCTGTATTATTGAAAAACAGAACAGAAAATGGAGAGTAGAAGTCTCCCCAATGGTTTCCCCTTCCCAAAGGATCTCTCCATTCACTCACAAACCTGTCAAATACACTGAATGCCCTCTACACAATTTTATTTCGCCTATTTATGTAACCATTCTCTTCTAACTAATAAGCCAGCTTAATGGACTTACAGACAAACAGCTGTTCTTATTCAGTCAGTTTCCATTGTACATAATAGAACTAGAAAAGCATAAGGGATCACCATTTCAGGTCCATCCGCAAGCATGCTCGTCGAAAGCCCTCCCGGCTAAGAAATAAAATACATGTGACTAACAAATGAAACTGCACTGCATACAGCTGCATCAAAGAAAAGCTTATGATGCAAGTCAGAATGAGAACCAAATAAAGAAATCTAGAAGTAAAGCACGGGGAAGATAGAAACAGAAGAGTTACCGCATAGTCCTCTTGTGTAAGATGCCTTACAATCCATGTATTGAATATGAATGGAATTCCTCTTGACAAGAACTGAGTAGCTGGATTCATTATATAAAGCTTTGTCAGTGATAATAGTACAAAATAAAAAGCATATCAGATGTCTAATGAATGTATTTTAAATTTAAATTGGTGAGACGGCGTTGGCTGACCTAATAGGTACTTGAAGGTGCGTGAGAGATTGGTAGCGTCTTTATCCTTCGACATGGCAGCTGCGGAAATGAAAACGATTCTTGGATCAGATAGAACATACGTTAGATTTGGCAATGTAGACGTATCTGGTACGTTTTGGGGAGAGAGAGAGAGAGAGTGAAATACCTAGCTTAGCTTACCCAGGACGGTGGAGGATGAAGAAGCAGTTCCGTTGAATTCCGGCCACGGTGAGGCGATACTATATGAATTGGAAGCGTTTGATTTTGAAGAATTATATTATAAAGTCCACAACTCAAGGTTCATAGACTTCTGCAGGAAGGGTGTTTGGCGAAATTACTAAGTCACGCACGCTGCAAAAATACAATTGCTAGGATTTTCGTATCTCTTCTGGTCTGGTGATACAAATTAGAAAAGTCACATTTCTCTCGTCGTGAGAACCTGCAGCATGGGTTTTATTTTTCTTATTTCTCTACTATTTGTACTGTTTTTTTCTTGATAGTTTGTGTACACCTTGTGTAACATTCTACTGTCAGGAATATATTTCTGTTGTTTGGCCTTTAAAAAAAACATTTCTCTCTTCAAGATATATACGTAAAAAAAAATAGAAAGAGAAAAAAGGAAGAAAAAAAACTGCTGTGGCTTACAACAAAATTAAGTCAGGGTCAACATATGACTAAACTCAATCCAATTATATTGGGTTGAATTTTTAAGTATTTGAATTAAATTTAATTCAACTCAACCTGATTAAAATTTGATCTCAGGTACGAATTGAATAATATGATCTATTTTTTTAACCTAACTCAACTCAACTCATATAATTAAATTTTTATTTATATATAAATTAATTATTAAATATAAAATATATTAATTTTTAATTCACATAATTTATTAAATTCAACAATCCATGATTTTTTAAGTTATTTTTATCTATTTTTTTATTTTTTTATATTTTCTTATGCTAATATAATATTTTATTTTATATAAAATTATTAATTCTTTAGCCAAATATTATCCCAATTTAACTTCTTTCGAGTGCATTTAGTCAATATCTACTTCAAAACTTTAAGAATAAACAAATTATTGTTCTAAAAATGTTTAAATTTTACAAAATAAAAAATAATTTTTAAATATTGAGATCTAATTAACCAAACCTGACTCAACCTATTTATGATCATATTGGATTGGGTATGTAAAAAAAGTTACAAAGCCAACCAACTCAACCCATAAAAATTTGATTTGAATAACGAGTTTAGCCAAATCGAACCCAACCAACCCAACCCGTAAACACATCTAGTCTTTACATTCATCAGAAAACTAGTACGATATTCGTATGCACGAGTAATACCGCTGCCTTTGCATTTTTTATATCAATTGACAAACAATATATATGTGAAATGAAGAATTAATTAAAACTATATTTAGGAGAAAAATATTCTATTGATTGGCTTTTTAAAAAGTGAAATGTTGCCAATGATTATCTTTTAAAATGAATGTATGTAACACATCTAGGATTGATAGTAAACTATATAGTCAAAAAGACAGAGTTGCAATATTAAGAAATGAGTTTAATCAAATCTCCTATCTTAAGTATAATTATGCTTATTGCAATAAATTAGCAAAACAACATAATTGTATTTGAATGTTCTCATCTAGTTGTTACAAACTATTTTCAAATTCTAACCCAAATTGACAAAAGTGGTCAATGTATTATCTAATGCATATACCGTCGTGGTCCAATCTTTTATGGTAAAGTGGTAACAAGTGACAAATTATATTAGCAAATTAGTGTTTTATGTAATCAGAAATTTGAATATTGATTGATTAGTGTCAGCACAAATGTATATCTCTAAAAATATTTATCAATAGAATTTGTACTGTAATAGTTGGCATTGTCTTTAGATTTTTATATCAGAAAGTGTATTGTCAATAATTATTGAATTTGTGAATTGGAATCAAGAGTACTGAATCTGATAACATCATTTCCTGAAAGCACTTACCATAATATATTCAGTGTTGATGCACTTAATTGTTGTTGTAGTGTGCAAATATGCATAACTATCATGAATATGATTAGTATTTTATAGAGAGATAAATATTATAAATACAAATGAATCAATTTTGAGATACTTACCATAGATTTTGGAAAACTTAATGTGTTTCATGTTTAGGTCATATCCAATTTTACAGATTTGAGAAAAGTGGTGAGGAAATCCATCACATTCTTTATAACTTTAACTAATACGGCACTCGCACACGCATGGGTGACACCGGCGATTATGCATATTGTGAAAAAACTAAACAATAGATTTAAAAAAAAAATTGGCAAAGAAAATATCTTCAATGACATAAGGTACCAATTGTATCGAAGAGGAACAAAAAAAACAATAATTATATTATATTTATAGCTATAGATGATATAAACATGAGTTTGAACCAAATACAAACTCAGTACAATATTTTCAAGCAAATTATGATCTTCAAAATATCAATTTGATGGTTTCAAACTTTAAGCTTAGCCGGTTATATTAAGGTGTAAAATTATCTACTTTCATAAAAAAATGTTAAGAGATTGACACCTATCCCAAAGATAGGTATAGATTGATCCCATAACAAAAGTTAAGAGAGATAGAGATTGACATTTGTCCCAAAAGGACCTTCTTTTAATATATAGTAATAAATAATAGATAATAG
The DNA here is from genome assembly GCA_007407185.1 of Glycine tomentella. Classification (NCBI taxonomy): domain Eukaryota; kingdom Viridiplantae; phylum Streptophyta; class Magnoliopsida; order Fabales; family Fabaceae; genus Glycine; species Glycine tomentella. The sequence continues at coordinate 23,896 of PYAF01001336.1, read as the reverse complement.
ATAATAGAAGTAATAGAAATAATAGATGAGATTAAACATTCTCACCTTTCTTACCAGCCAAGTTTATTTCAGATATTGCTTCTCTTTTTCATATATATATATATATATATATATAATATATAATATAATATATACATACATTATTATTTAATCAACATCAACAACACCTTTAACCTAAGTTAATTGGGGTCGGTAGTAGATGAACCCAATGATAAATTGTAAAATCAATAATCTCTCATTACAATTTTTGCCGACACCCACGTGTTTTTATTTATTTATTTTATGATGCATATCTTATAAAACATTTTATTTATTTATTTATTGAATAAAAATCGATTTTCTTAACTATTTTAATGAATATTTGTATTTCTTCAATTAACATGAATTATAATAGAATATTTAGAAATCATCATCAGAATAATATTTGATTAATTAAACTAATTTTTAAATTTTATTAAACTTACATGTTTGAAAATTATGTATCATATTTGGTTATAGCTCCGTACCCCAAAAAGAAATTTATGGAAAATATATGCAACGGCAGCCAAAAGAAATAATCAAATCCCATCAGCTAAATAGGTTTAGAGAAAAAGAATTATACATTGAATTGAATTGAATTGATAGTAGTGTAAAAACTTTTGTGCAGTCATTTCATCATAACTCTTTATGTATAAACTTATTGATTTTTAAAATAATTATTTTAAAATAATTTAAACAATAATTTATAATTTCATAACTCTTTATGTATAAATTTATTGATTTTTAAAATAATTATTTTAAAATAATTTAAACAATAATTTATAATTGAATGAAAATGTAAACAATAACTCATAGGTTTAAGTGTCAAACATCGGCTGTGTGCGAAGACTTGCATTGCATGGTTAGTCTGGATAGTCACACCCATTATATCAACATACTAATAACACAGAAAGGGCACACAACCAAAAATAAATAGGGAGGATTACATAACAAAAATGCAGGAATGCTAACTCTACAAATTTACAGCGCAACATGTACATGTCTTCTTTGCAGTTTTTTGTCAGCTGTTGGATTAACTTTGTGCTGAATCCATTCACCAACTGCCAACAAGGCGTGGTACTGGTGTATTAATATGCGCTGGACAATTACCATCTTAGCAGTTGCTACATACCAGTAAAGTTTACACTGCACACTCTGCCAAAATGTTACTTTCCACACCAAGTATCCACTCACAAATGATAGTATTCACTCGTTCTGGCATCTCATCGTGTGGACAATGACCTATACTTTCAAGAAAGAAAAAATGAATCAATTTGAAATAAAGCCCGAGACACCTTGTTATATAAAACTCTAGCGACCAGCCTACCAGCATCTAACTCCTTAATCATAACTCCATCACATTGCTCTTTTAGCATGGCCACCTTCGAATTGGAGTCAGAAATTGGATCTTTCATCCCCTAACAATAAAGAAATCAATAACAATATATGAGTATCAGAGTATTTCTCAAACACATTATTTCATCTCATTTTTCCCCATAATGCTTCATACTTTCATATCCTCGTTATATTACCTGTATAATAAGGACCTTTTCCTTGACATCTTCAAGAAGAAAGTTAAGAGGTATGGAAAGATTAAAGCTGAAGATGCTTTCCAACACCACAAGCACGCCAGGATCATATGACTTTAATATGTGAAGGAGATGTTAAAAATAATTATATATGTATCAGAATGCGAAACCTGCTGGTCCAATAAAAATAATTTAGATTCTAAAAGTTGAGAAAACTGACTGCTCTTAGCATCTCATTTACGAGAAAATCATCCGCTCTTTCAACCCTCTGCAAAGCAAACAGAATCAGTCACCATCAAAACAAATGTATAACAAATCTATTTGATTTGAAAATTAGCAACAATTACACTTACAGTTGGATAACATTTCTTAAGTAATTCTTGAGTTCTTAGCCTCAAGTAGAATACAAGAATGCGAGAACCCAACCAGGAAATCCCTGAAGTTTGTCTATCCTGAATCATCATAAGTACATAAATAAAGGCAAGTTTTAAAATAGAATAAACTAATTATGTTGTACTGACACTAAAACAATGCCAAATTATGGCAAGAAATGTTTGAAGAAATTAACAAAATCCCAACTTGTAAGACTCATTTACCACTGCATTATGCACTTTTAGATGCTTCTCTGTTCTCTCTATTCAAGAAAACTATCCAATCATGATACATTTCCGGCGAAGACTAGAATTTTAAGATATAGGGTATCTGATTTCTAGTGGAAGCAATAAACAAATGATACGTTATTAAAAAGACAGGGTATAATGGACACATTTGTACAGTTCTACCTAGCTGATATCACATATCAATAGCAGCAAAAATTTACAATGGCAAGAAGAAGCAAATTTCAAGTTTTTGGTCAAAGCCAATAGAAAAAACATATTATCTTACAAATGTTGTATGAACTTGAGTTGTTCTTGGTTACACTTACTGTAGACAACGGTATGAATGAATATCTTGGGATGACATTGCCTGCACTGTTGATCAAGACAATGGATTTGATCAAATCACTCCAAATACGAGCAACAATAGCAACAAGATAACCTGGAGTAGGGAAAAGTAATTATTAAATGATTGAATCATCAATGGGAGAAAGAATAAACAAACAGGTAAATATACACACACACACACACACAAGAACCAAGTTACTGCATGTGTGAAAACTGAAAGGACACAATTTTTGTGTGGCAAGGTACCCAATTATGTTTAAATCGTACCGCCAATTGAGTTGCCAACAAGGTGAACTGGTTCACCCACAATATCAACAATAAAATCTCTCAATAGTTCAGCCCACAAGAGTTCAGTATATACAACGTTTGGCTTTTCTGATTTACCAAATCCTAAAATAGTAATGGCCCAAACTCGATTTCCAGATTCAGCTAAACCATGTATGTTGTCACGGTAATGCTCCCAAAAGGCACCAAAACCATGCACAAGAAGAATAGCAGGACCATCTTCACCAGCAACTGAATACTGCGAATATCAATTTAAACAATAAATTATCAGGAAATTTTATAAATATTTTACTTAAGTTGTACCAAGTATTTCGGGTTCTTAACTCATTTCACTGAGAAAAGAAAGTTGAATGGGCTCTTGAAAAGGGTTCTTAATGGGAAATCAAATAATGACCCTGAGTCAATCAATTGAATACCTGGATAAGAAATCCTTTCCATTTCCATATCCGTGTTGAGTGTATTCCATGATTATTTTTCTGATTTTTCAAAGCCAGAAGCCAATACCACTGTGTCACCAAAAAATATATATAAATAAATTGTTTGATAAAAGAAGAAAAGAAAAAGGTCATGACGAGTACCCTGGTATTACAGATAAAACATAGCCAAATCAATAAGGTACATAACATTCTTTTTACTCAAACACAGCACAACAGTTATAACTAGCACCTCCATTGAGCACACAGCATCAACTGCTGCTTCAATTGTGGCAGCTGAATATCCAAAGGGTGATAAGAAACCTGCATTTCGTTCTTTCTCATATTTGATAGCTTCATAATGTACTTTTCTTCTAGATATAATGCCAAGAGATAGGGCAGGGCCGAAAAGTTGAATAAATGATGCTCCATTCCGACTTTCAGAAGCACGCACTTTTTCATGTACCCTGCACAAATTTAAGGTGAAAGTACATCTCATGACATGTAATTTTCATTTTATGACTAAAATAGCAAAATTTCAGAAACTTAGTGAATGAAACAAAGATTACACGAGTATTATAGAGATTAGAGAACAATGAGAAAGAACACATTGTGAGTTTTAATGAATTAATCAGTAATCAACTAATGACCTAGGTGGAACAGACCAAACAGTAGACTACGAGCATTGCTGCATGTGAGGTACACACAGCTATGCACAACACTTCTTATCCCTTCTTACTATACAAGGAAATAGAACGTAATAAAAGAAAAGAGGAAATGCTTACAAAACAGAAACAGAAAACCAAAAAGGGAAACATTATGAAGCTTTTACATAATTGAGAACACTTTTTCCTTAAAATAAAGAGAATAATGAGAATCCAGCTATAAAAAATTACTTTCAGCCTCCATACTTTCAAGAAATTTACCAAAAAAACAAAAAATTCAAAAGGTAAGTTGTCTACATACTCTTGCCAGTCATCACGAGCTGTTCCCTCCAAATATCTCAGATATGCAGCCAATGCATTCAGTACAATGTTTGTACTACCTCCTACAATATTTCCTTTTTGTGTCACAAAAACAGATCCATTGCGTTCCCTTGATTGCGTTAGCCCAAACCTAGAACTTCTTTCAATGTTATTGCCAGATTTCAATACTTTTCTGCGTAAAATGGTTTCAGCTGATGTCTCCTTAATTAAACTCCAATTCTCTCCTGATTTCTGTTGGTTGCTAGTCAAAAATCCCTTTATGTCATCATACGAAGGAAGAACACCTAATTAAATAACAATTATTACATAACTTTTTGCAACATTATAAAGTACAGGAAATTAAATCAATTCAGTAAAAAAGGTAACATATCCAATAATCTTTCGAAAAAAGACAATAACAACAAAGCAAAGCATCCTGAAAAGAATTTTCATCCACCACAGAACTCACCCCAGTCCAGTTCTATTTCTGCACCAGGTAACTTTGACACTGACAACTGAAGTGGTGTAGTCACAGAGAGTCGAAGTTTCTTAAACTCATCATATGATGCAGGAAGATTTTCCAGATCCTATGTAATAGTAATAGTAAGAATACTAATAATTCAATCAGATTCAAACACAACAGAATTTCTCAAAAATTAAAACAATCACCTCAGTTACATGAGTTCAACATTTTGCAGATCCAATGTAATAGTAATAGTAACAATAATAGTGATTCCATCAAATTCAAACATGACAGAAATACTAAAATAGCAAAACAATCACCTCAGCAACATGAGTTCAAACATTCTATATTATCAATTCAACCAAGCCAAATAAACGTAGCAAACACAATTAGTCAGTCACTAACAAGTAACAACCTAGCACCTACCTTTATATCATAAAATGGAGTTTGCCATAATTCAATCCTTGGACTCCCTTGTGGAACACTGACGGATTTCAAACGCTGCTTGACCACATCTATGATGAAACGTAGCTCATACTCCACCTCTTGTTCCGCAAATACACAAGTGGCTTTGACCTGTTCCGTCCTGATCGATGAATTTACTTAATAAAAGTAACAACATGAACGCATAGTAAATTAAGCAAGCAAATGCTAAGTAAGTAAATAACAAAGTAACAACCTCTGTTGCAAGTTGCTGAATGACGTTCTCCGCATTGCCGAATCTGATCATCAAATCGGAACCGCGATCCTTCAACGACTTCCTCAAATCTTCCACGGCAAGCAGAACAAGTTCCAGCGTCTCATCGGAAAAACCTGCAACGCCAAATAAACCCTTTGGTGAGATTCGAAACAGAAATCGCAGTGCGTTTAATTTGGTTACTCACGCGAAAGAATGCGGTGATCGAAGACGAAAATAGGAACGAGTGATGGAAATGCGGAGGCTGCGAGGAGCGCAGGGTGATCGTCGGTTCGGAGATCGTGCTTGAACCACAGAATGGCCGTTCCAGTTGCCTTCATCGAACAGTAGCGCCGAGTTGAAGAGAAGGAGCGAGTGTTTGGGAAGGAAAAAGAAAGTGAGGGAAAATGGGAAGAAAAGTGAGGGAAAGTGAGAAGAGCCATGAGGCAAGGCGAAAGAGATGCAGCGAGGTATCCAGGTACTGAGAGAGCTTGATTCATAAATTCGAGGCTCTGCATTTTTTTTTTTATCAACATTACAAATTATAATTGTGGCGGATAGAAAATTTGTTGACCATAATAACTCCAAAATCAAAAGGATGCTCGCCACCACCACTATTTGTTTACAAAATATCCTCTCCATTAAGCATAGCTTTGAAAATCTTCAACCACTCGTTGCTTTGTACAACACTTTTGGGGGACCTGCAAATCTGTCGTCCCTCAATTAAAAATAAAATAAATATAAATATTAAATATTAAAGACTTCACCTTTGTTTAGTAGAGAAAAAATAAATTGGAAAGAGGGAAGAGGTAAAAATTATTTAGCTTGTTTGATAGGGTCCATAGGGAAGATTAAAGTGAAACCAAGTTTAAATTTTGTGGGATTTACTGTGCTGCTTTTTTTTTTATGTATTTTTACTTGGCTAAATAATTATTTTGATTGCTAAATATATAAATCAATGATAGTTTAATCTTCGAATAAAAGTTCTGATTTAATTCTTAAACATGTAAAAAAGTACAATAATTACATTACATTATAAAGTTTGTGAGATTTCTATATAATTAATTCCTAAACATGTAAAAAAGTACAATAATTACATTACACTATAAAGTTTGTGAGATTCCTATGTCATTAAATTATAATATTTAAGGACTAATTTAATATTAAATTATATTTTCAATGACTAATATGATAATAAATTGTAAAATTCAATAATCAATTTATCATAAAATTGTATGAAATTACACATGATGTAATTATCACACTTTTACATATTTATAATATCAATTTAAGCACTTACTTTAGCAATCTTAATATTTGAGTAAAATTTTGTTTAAAATGCTTAAATCTATATGAAATTGTAAGATCCACAAAATTATAATAAACTCATATAAGCAATTATACATTATAAATGCTCTTATATGTGTGTGTTTTTACCCTAATGAATAAAAGATTGCGTCAGAAAAGTTTTGGCAACAAAGTAAATAATGTGTTGTTTTGTCCTTTAACTTCTCACTTTCACTCTTTTTCTTTACAATTTGAGATGAAAGTTAAAGCATATGGACCCTACTTTCTTTAAAATCTCTTATCATATATTTCACTTTCATTACTCTTTCAACCATTTAAACTAAACACCCACTTAGCATCGAACTAATGTTATCCATCCATTTTTTATGTGAAACTAAGGGAGGAAAGTGCAAAAAGTTACACGGTACTGACTATCGACTACTTTTTCAATCTTCCAAAAACAAAAACAAAATATATAAAAGAAATGTAGCTTTTATATTAAAAATACAATTTTATCCCTTATTTTTTTAAAAATATAAAGTTTAAAAATAGTTATAACATTTTGCTCGAATTTATATAGAGAATCCAATCGATAAATCTAATGATAAAAAATTAAAAATAACTATATAACATTCTTTTAATTCATAGCTATAAATAGTGTTGACCTAGTTTATAAGTAGCTAAATCAGTCTCAGGAATTCAATGAAGGGTGAAGGGAGAAATGAGGGGAAAAGTAAGGATGAAAAAATGGGGTAGATCAGACCTGCTGACTCACTATCACTTCAGAGGGGAGGGGTGGGATTCTCGGTCCACCAGCATGTTGTGGTCTGCCCCGTCTAACTTGTCAACCCAACATGCTAGATGCGTGGTGGGATTAACCCGTTAGCCTAGTATGTTAGTTTATTTTAAAAATTAGTTATTAGTTATATTATAATTATAATTATAATATGAGTACTAAAAAAAAGGATAAGTACTTTAGTTTGGGATTTCAATTCTAATAAAGAATACTATATGATGTAAATGATGATGGGGAAGATGACAAAGATGCAAAAGTGGACGTGAGTTTTTCCAATACTACATCTTATATTTTTTAAATGAAAGATGATAATTGATTTGTACTTTGTTATGATATTTTAAACTTTTAGTTTAGTTTATGTTTAATTACTTTGTGTTGTTTAATATCTTAAGACTAGATATGACTTTGTGTTGTGATTTGGCTACTTGGTAGACTTATTATTAAAGACTATTAATATTTTGTGTGGTTTAATAATTTAAGTTGCATTTTTCTTGTTGCAAAGAGGAAAATTGAATTTAATTATTTATACCGAAAACTTCGCATGTATATGTGCCATTTTTTTTAAGGACGGATTAGCTTACCAGCTTGCTAGTCCACCTTTTGGCGGGACAAGTCAAGATGTTCAACCCACCAAACATAAGCAGGCCAACCCGCCCCGTTCCATTTTGGTAGCCAATGGCACGGAGCAAGTCAAAATAGGCCCGACTAATCCATTTTACCATCTATAGAAAAAAGTTTGCAGAGTTCGAATCATCCTAATTGACACTTTTAACAAAAACTAACAAACTAGCATTTTTCAATTGAAAAAAAAAAATTGTCACTGAGTTCAATAAATTTTTTATATTATTTGAAAGCTTGTGGCTCAAAATTGGATAAAATAGTGTTTGAATTTAAAAAACTTTTCATTCTTTCTTTAATATGATTTAATATTTAATTTAATATAATTAAATCTGTTAAATCTAACTAATATTCAATAACCATATATAATATTCATCAATATAATTAATTCCATTATTGATAATTAAGTTAGTTAAATTTGATAAAATCGTACAAGTGATTATTGTAAAATTCAAATATTATTGATGAGTAATTTTAAGTTTCAACAATCAAGCCAAATTTTAGTTCAACTTTCCTCGATCTCTATGTACTAGTATTCTCTTCAGAAAAAAAATCTAAATACTAGTATTTGGTATCTCACGAGAAATACTAAATGGTTAATTAACACAAAAAACAGCATAAAAAGGGATTAAGTAATATTTTCTGTTGGGATTCTTGGCGGTAATACTATAAACCGACCTGTGTGTTGAGTTGAGATAGAAACAAAAATGTGTCTGTCTTTGTGGTGTAACTGTTCCGCCACCGTAGCGGTTGTCTTACTCCGGACTGAAGATATTTTGCCGGCCTTTTGACGGCGAAGGACAAGGAGGACGCCTGCCGAAGAAGTTTGGGAGACAACCTATGAGAAGGGTTGGTGTTCGGGACCGCAAAGACAGTATCAGTAGTAGTAGCAGTGTGGGACAATCCCTTTTCAGGGTTTCTTCTTCTACTTCTAGGCATACCCGCAAAAACAAATCATCATCTTACCACGTCTATTTGTCTTCTTCTCACAATAAGAATCCCTCTCCGTTACCCACTTCGTCTTTTTTCCCCTGACAGCGATGCCCAAGATGATGGTGATGGTGATGGTGATGCCTTTTTTGGGCCCGTTCCTTCTGAGTCTGAGGTTCAAAATGTTCTCACTACTCTTCAACAGTAAGCAACCTTTTTTCGTACAATTATTTGTTCTTGTTTGGATAAAGATAAATAGACATCCTATGCTCTTTATGACTGATATGATTTATAAGACGAGAAAGATAAAAAGGAAACAAGGTTTCCAATAAGTGTTTGTGATATATGAGTGTGTATCATTACTACTCTGTTCAGCAAATTATACATGTGTGTTTACTTGAAATTTCACATAATGATCACTTGTTTTTCTTTTTATCATTTACAACACACAATATAACCTGTTTTTTGGTATCATAGTCACATAGTTTAGGGCATGCCAAGGGGTCATCTTTGGTGGTTGAACAAGGTGCATGAGTTGTTATTTATTGTCCAAGTAAGAAAGAGGATATATCACGAAAAAAATTGATGAAAGGTGTAGGTGTAATTTACTGTTATTTATTTTATAACAGTGGATGCCAAATTATGGACTATCTAGCAGATATTCGAATTGATGCTTTCTGTGGTCCTGTTTTTCCCCTTACTATTTTAGTTATTACAATATTTTACTAATTTGATTTATGCAATACCTTTATAAAGGGTATGGGTGGCATAAAGAATGAAAAATCTTAAAATACATTTAAGTAATATTACTATTTAGTATTTTTGACTATTTTATTTATATGCAGGGTCTTTGGGTCTGCTTCGCCTTCACGTGTCCAGCTTGTTAGGAACATAAATGAAGTTGATCATGTCACAAATACTTCTTTAGTCGACCAAGTTTCTTCAGATGGATCCAAGACAGACCCGGAAAGAACCCTCCCTCTTTTCATTTAATCCAAGAATGTTACAAGCTGATGTTTCTGATAAAGTTACTTTTGCAATTCATTTATTGCAGAGTCATGCATGAGTTCAGGTGCAGTTTATGGTCTCTGACTCTTGTTTTAATAAAGAAACTAAAATGTTAGTATAGATTTATGAATAAACTTTTAATTACTCCGTTTTAGTTGTTAAATTCGTAGAAACATGTTGATCTGCATAATGAAATATTGGACAGCAGAGCTTTGTATGTTCTGTTTATTTTAGAATCAAATGAAATAAAATTAGTAAATGACCTTTTAATCTGGTAACATGTGACAACCATGTTGTTCTTTGGAAACCCTTAATACTGGGTTTGGTCCTGTTAGTCTCAGTATTCATTCAATCAATCTTAGTTAATCTTTTGTCAAAACGAGTAACACATCCTGCTGTTTATTGTTCTTAGTTTCTTGTCAGGTTAAACAGCTTCTGGTAGATTATGTGAGAAGCCCCTGATCGTAATGAACTGATATAGTAATGTTTTTTAAATAATGGTTCTGCATTATAGTAATGTTTTCAAGCTTTTGGTTTTCTGAAATGTATTGCACTTAATCTTATGAGTATACGAGGAAATAAATTGGGATTGTAGTGAAGTCTTTGGGTAAAGAGCACTTTTGTTAATTATTACAGGTATCGAAAAACTATTGTCTTACTGTTACTGCAGAGGATGGTAAAATCATTATCATCAGATAAATCTGTTTGGAATGCTACGCTGATTAATAAAGCTGTACGGGAGCTAAGGAACACAATAACTGCAGGTTGGTTTTTAAGTATTGCATACTGAAATAGTTTAACAGGTGGAATTGGTTTCTTTTACTTTATTCATACTTACTATTACTATAAATGTAAATATTTTCTGTTTTCATTTTATGTTTTTACTATTAACTAAAACATATTATCTTATGTTGATTATATGGTAGAAACATGATTTCATTTTTACTTTTGTTACATGTTGGATGTGTTAATATAACACTTTCCACATTTATGTAGGTAGGTATCACAATTTGATTAATTTGGATTGAATTGTGCAGAGATTGATCGGAGCTCAAATGAAACTGATGACAATGAATCCCCGAATACAAAAAGTGTTTTTATGAAGATATCTGATGCTGCAAAAGCCAAACTCACGGAAGCAATTGAGAAAATTACGAAGATGATGAAAAGTTGTTTCAAAGTACACGTCCCTGGAAAGCTGCATATGCAGGAAAATCTAATTCATTCACGGATAAGCTGAGAGTTTCTGTCATTCTTTCCATAATGATCTTCCTAATGGTGGTGGTAGATCGTTTCTATTAATCTAATTCATTCAATGAGAAGCTGAGAACTTTTGTCTATAGTTAGGGCACGAGATAGTTCAACAATGTGATTATAGTTCTCTTTGAATGTTTGGCCTTATTTTCTATGGGCAAAACTTTGGGTTTGGGATTAGTTTTTTTGTCACTTTTTGCTCCTTAGACAAAAAAATCTGAGCAAGCTATCATATGGTGCATGAATTCTAGCTAAGATAGTCTTTGCATGTTACCTGCGAGATTGTTTACAGTTATGTCATACTCATTGTGATTTGAACATAATTAGCTTGGCTATATTTTCTATATGTCGAGTGGAATTGTTTTTACTCCCATAAAATAATGTAAGAAACGAAAAACAAGAAAAATGGCTGATCCAAAACTAATGTGGTTCCCTTCACTGTGGGTTTTGATACGTAGTCAGCACTCAGCATATAGTGTGGTTGCCTACAGTGTGGGTTTTGATGTTACAGGGAAGTATCCCCCACTACGTATGTTAATCTCCAACCTGGTGTGGAGAAATTTGTTTGTGATTTTATTTGTACAATAATTGATTGGCAGGGCTTTCTAATTCTCATCCTTACTAACAGTTCTATCCTTTTATTTTTATTTTCTTTTAATTGGGATTGTGCTAACTCGAATTGAAATGTCTGTTGCAATGGGAATAAGTTAGGATAGAGATTTTGAGAGGTTCTTTTGTAAAACAATTACCAAATAGTCATAAGTGTATCCACAGTCTGCAATGCATACAATTAAAAAATCAAATCCATTGAAGCAAGTGAAATATTATCGATACTTGCCAAGGATTTATTGTCATAAATAGAATCAAATCATCCAACCAAGCAATAACAGAAAAAATGTAGATCCCTTGATTAATTGAACATTGTGCGTAAGTTGTAAATCTCTTATTACCTAATTTGATTTCTACGGATAAAAGAAAACAATAACAAAATAATGAGTTTAATCTTCCACTTGATATTTCATTAATGTCAAATGCTAGGTCTAGTATCCAATTTGCACTTGCCAATTGTCAGTCTTTTTAGTCACATATATTCACATAAGCCAACAAGGTACTGTACTATCCATGTATGTGGCGCATTAGTCATATTTGTCTAGAGTGTTTTACATTAATTGAATCAAGATCGGGAACCACAACAGCCCTTTTGCTAATCTCGCCAAGATTGCAACATTGTTTCTGTGCAGTGTTCACCGCCACAACATCTTGAACAAATCCACAATTTGAACCTGGAGACACCTATAACATAAACAAAATTATATATGCAATAATTGTAGTTACAAGGTAAAATATTCTACAATTAAATTGGACACGCACAAGGGAAAAACTAAACTGACTATGCACTTTAGTAAATATAATAAATTGAGGAGATGTGCAAATAGCAAAGGGTATTTTTTTTTTTTTTTAAATTTTAATTGTATGGGCAAATAGCATTCTTACGTCGAACAGAGTTTCTCCTAGTTTTAGTTTGATTGCTCCACTCTTGTACACCAGCATTTTGCCCATATATCCCCTTGGCAACTCTTCCAAGGCATTCTTTGACTTTGTGGCCTCTCCCGATACTGTTGATGTACCATTTTTCTCCTTCCCCTTATTACTCTGCTTGTCCAAAGGCAGAGGAGTAGGAATCTGAAAGAAAAACATCCTTTGCTGCTCATTCTTCTCCTGTTACAAAATTATCTATGCATTATATCACAGTTTCTGCTGTGTAATGTTTGTACAATTACTTCATTATATATCTGTCATTAATGACTACTAACCAAGATCCCGAGTTCTGCGGCAGAATTAACAGTATTCTCATCATACTCCACACTAATAGCAGCTTCACCAAATTCTTTCTCATCAAGAATTTCTACCAGAATAAAAGTTCAATACATGACTGTCATTGTTAAAGAAGCATCCTTTGGAGACTTGCTAAAAATATATTTTCTACAGAGTGTAAGTATTCTACTGGCTTTTATCAGTATAGTTCATGAATATTAATTCTATTAATAGCTCATTTGTTTATGTATATGAGAGTAAACCTGGATCTCCAGAATTTGGCTTCCTCAAAGGAAGAGTAGTAGGATAGTAAGAGTTTTCATAATCCTGTAGTTAAAGGTTCAGATGCTTAGATGTATGAGCAAGATACAGATAAGAATTGAACAGATGCGTGAGTACAAATTCTCACCCATGGTTCCTTGTACTCTCTTTTGATTTTCCTGGCAGATGCATTAGAAGCATCATTTTGATCCTCAGTAGCAACCGAAGAATGTCTTAAACGAATTTGCTCATTGTCAAAATATTTAGATGGTGAGCCACTGCTTGTGCCACTATCTACAGATTTACTTGTGCCATATGTCCTGAGGGAATGTGATGATGAACTTCCAAGGCTAAATGCAACTTCCACGCTAGCTGTAAGTTTTAAACACCGAAAATAAGCAGTAAACAAGATGAATAAAATATTAATCAGGAAGGTGAAGGTAATTTATCATTGTGAGCAGGCCACGCAATCAACTAATGAAGGAGTCCAAGATATATGTTCACGCAGTCAAAATGACGGGCTAGTATTTTCCATGGGACTTCTCCGTTAAACAGAAAAGCTTAACATATTTCATGTAAATGTACTATATCTCGCTCGAAACTATAACATCGCTTTTCCCTTTACACAGATACTACCCATACTCACCATGCGTAGCAACTGTTTAATTTCAAAATCTTCAACATTAACAACAAAACTTTTCAAAAAGCAATGCAACTATCATATGAAATAGGGTGATTAATAACGTTCTACAATGTTTTTCATATTTTCAACGATGTCTTTTGGCATGTAAGGAAATGAAAACAAACGACAAATAATAATGTTTTGCAAAACTAGTGAAAGCTTACATTTTCTTTCGACTTTAGGCTCGCGTTTTGCAGGATTTTCCTGCAAACGTAGATAAAAGCAAATCAGTGACACTTTAGCATTAAGGGAAAGAAAAAGCCTCATTAGCTTAGCATAACAATTGCTACCTTTTGATATAATTTATCCGAGTTAAGTCCATGTAGTCTTCATGGTAACCTCATTGACATAGAGCTTGATATAGTGCCAATAACAATATTGTTGGGAACTTAGGTAAGGATTAATAAAATATTAACTTCTCAGAAAGTTCCCTAGCAAACAGTTTAACTATTCTGTGACAAAAAGAGTAAATTTGCAGCCTCACGTGTCATGAGGCATGACATCCTGCTGTGATATTCCTAACATTAATTAAACTTCACTATGGTTCAGGTAACTAGAGAACACGTGCACGCTGCTATTATAATATAGTGCTAGCACATGGGATTTTAGGTGCCATGCCCATCACACTGTTTGTTTTATATGACTACCTTTGAGTGTAACACTGCATCTCTGAAAAATCTCACACTCGCATGTATTTGGTATTTATAATTTTTTTAGGAGAATAAAAATCCTTCTTTTATGTTAAAAGTTCTCTGCTTAAATTTTTATTACTTTTTTTAATATAAAAGGTTATAATTCAAATTCACAGATATAGCAGCACATACAAAATTTGGTAAAATTGTTAACCCGATTACTTATTTACACTCTTCACTAACTATTTTTAGTTATAGATTCGAAATTATGCAAAATTAAAAATGCAATCTTTAAATTTTAAAGTTTGACAGAAAAATTATTAATTCGCAATTCTTATTTGAAAATAAAAGCTGTATTTAAAGAGTGTTGATAGACAGCTACTTTTTTACTAAATAATTCACGAATTCACGAATATAAACGTTCTGATTTTCATTCTAACCTCTTTTTCTTTCGAGCATTTAAACAAAAGGAAGGAAAATTGGGTAAATATATAATATTGAATTTTGACTTTTCTTTTATTTTTTTTCTTATAAAAGAAATTGTCTTATTTTATAATTCATTTTGGCTAACCGATCTAAGATGAAAATTTAGGGGGTGAGTTCCAACTAGTGTTATTGTGACAGCAATTGATTTTGATTACCAGAGTGAGCAAACAACAGTTCAAAAGTTACCATAATAATAAATTAGGAGTACTGCACAGTAATAATGAACGTGAAATGATTAAAAGAGACTTACATGTCGTCGACGCGAGAGAGCTCGAGGCACTTCGCTATCTTCGTTTTGCTTATCATCCGCTTCGCTGCATCGAAGCAATTTCCAGAATCAGATGCTAACAATAATCTATCTATGCGGAATTCAAAGTGAATTTGCTCAATTACGTTTTGGGAGCTCGGACTGGTTTGAGATTCCTGGGTTTGAACTTGGGCTGAATGAACAACACACAAACAAACAAACATCATTTTCAACCAAAATTAACATTTTCAGAGAAAAACAGAGGGATTCGGTGTATGTGAGTACCTTCCAGGCTTTTGAAGTGCCCTGATCTGGATCCATGGCGTTGCACTTCAACAACACGAAGAGCAAAACGACGAACTGAAAAAAACACCTATTTTCACGAAAATGGGTTTCGAACCCGTGACCTAGCTATCGTTGTTCGGAAACTCTACCACTGAACGGACAACACTATTTATGACCTCAACTCCACTTTATATTATTAATAGGCATAAAAATAATTAAATCTGGTAAGAGAATTTAAAATATTTTAAAATTAAAGAAATAGGTAAGTTCTAATTGTGTTAAAACAGCTTCAGTCATTCATGTAAGATGAGTGAAAAGGATTATTTTGGACCTTACTTGTATCTTAGCAACTTAACTTAGTCATACATGTCGGTTAAGTTTGTGTTTTATTAATACTTCTAGATAATTTTACAATATCAACAAGTCTTTTCGATTAGGTATCTTTTCTTTTATAAACTTTTACACTTTTTTGTTTAACAAAAAATTTATTTGAACATTAAAATACTTGTAGGATCACACCTCATACAACCAACAACTTGGAGCTCTTTCATAATTGATCCACTTAAACATTCTTAAATCAACACCTATAAATCTCTAATGTGACATATTTTGACCAAACGTGAACATATATACAATTGTCACATTTTTAAAAAATATGCTATAAATAGATACAATTTTATATATAAAAAATTATGTTATACCAATATTTCATGATTATAAAAATCTCCTTCATGTTTCTTTTACACCCGTTTAATGTCCTTTTTGTATTATTTTTAAAAGAAAATGAAAATTCTTATTCCACTCGGCTAATTCTAGGTTGAGGAAATTTGATAAGTTTCTTGCACGAGATAATATAACCAATTTATGTTATACATTAAATTAAAATAGAGAAAAATCCATTTCTTTTAAATTTAAAATTTACTCTTTACAACTACGCTATATGTGTTTCTTCTATACTTATAGAAAAATGAGTTATTCCTGTGTTGTTGTTTTTTCCCTTTTTCCATTTAGGCTAAGTTGTACTCTTAATGGTACAATCATTCAGGTAAACACTATCACAGTTCAAATTATTTAAGAGTCACAAATAAATGAAATGTTTATCCCAATAATTTATCTCAACTTTGACCTTTTTTACCTTAATTCTTTGCCTAGGTTTATCTCAACATTGAATTAGTCTTTGAAACTCCCAACAGGAGTTGGACTCTAACAAAAAGCGCTGGTCCTCTATGTGAAAAAATGTATTCATATTTAGCGTTTCACCATATCTCAAATAAGATCATATTTGAAAGAGAATACATGTGAAAAACTTAAAAAAAAAAAACTGTTTGCACGTGTAAGTTTGGTTAATTTTTTAAAATTGACATTCATTGTTCATGAGTTTTTGATATTAAGACCAATCATTAATGAAATGAGAAAATATTGATCAAACCTATGAAATAAAATCTCGAAACTTCACGCTCTTTAGCACTGAGATTTTAAAGTAGTAAGAAAGAAATTTGACTCTTTTCTCTTTAAAGGAAAAAATATTATAGACAAAAAAACAAAATTGAAAACCTTCTATCAAGAAAGTAATTACAAATATAATAAAATACATAGACACAAGAGACACACAACATGGGATTGTTGACTCTTTCGATTTTAAATAATGCATAGATTAATAAATCGACAATGAGAGAGTCAACTTACTTTCAAATTCGATAATTTAATTGTCAACTTACACTATTGCTATTGCATTGAACGTTTTTCAAGTTATACCATTTTTTTCGGGTACATACAAGTTATACGAATAACACAATCAAATACATTTAGACCGACTAGGTAAAAAATCATTGAGAAAGTTTTCATGTTTCATAAATTTATAGGTATTCTATTGTGGTAACAGATGTACAATAATAGATAACTAAAGACTAATGGCATTTTAAAGCTATAACATAAGAGTATATGCAATTTGGAGGTGGATGTTTAGAATAGGAATCAATGCTTATTAAGTTATCACCGTTGGAGGAAGAGCTGAATAAGGATCGGTTGTTTTTACAAGCACCAATCAAGGCTTTTGTAGTGTCAAAAAAACTTCAATTGTCGTTCTTATTTTAAAAAACGTGCAAACAATTGAAAAGTGCAACAAATATTAAAACATTGAACGTTAAAAATTTTAACGCTAAAAAATGTAACACTTGTATAATAAACTCATGTATGTAAATACGACTAAAATAAAGTTATTTTACACGACCAATCTTCTCAAATTTTTCTTATTTCTTCTCCATAACATTATTCCTCCCTTTTACATATATGATCTTAATGTTCAATCTCATTCATTTTTTTTATTCACATATTTCAAATCCTTAACTTCCTTTTTAATTTGTTTTCATCCAGTAGATCAAACCCAATTCAATCTCAAACTTTCATCAAATTTGATGCAATATCGATCTCCCAATGATCCAAACAACACAGATCTTCTTGCCTTAATAGAACTACTACACCCATGACATCAACGATCAATGTATACCCAAGTGAAATTTAATTGATTATCAGGCTTCTGGCTTTAGTAAAATGTGGGTTAAAGGACCCTAACAGTTGAGTAAAAGTCTTTTCAATAGTTCGAGTTCTAAACTAGTACTAACTACGTTTAAAAAGAAGTTTTTTTTTTTTTTTTTTTTTCAAGGGAGACTGAAAAAACAACATATGCTTTAAACAACGGGCATATTATTACTTTTTGGCAGCAGACGGAGACTGAAAAAAACCAAGCACACCAGCGAAATGGCGACTCGTGGATGTGATAACTATGACCTAATATATTGCATAGTTGAATTATAAAACTTTATATATCCCTGGTGACAATACAAAGCTGTATTAATTCAAAGGCAGATATGAAGCAGGAAAATATAGAAAATTTCTACACGTCCAATTCTTTGATCATTTACTCTATCTTCGCCCAGCAACAGAGCTAAACGAAGCATGTGCAGACAAACACTCTCATTTTCACCTCAGCCTTCACCTTATGCTAAATAACATTGGCCGTGTCAACTGGACCACATGATCACTTCAGAAACAAATGAGAAACTTGATAATTGCCTGTATCATGATACAATAACTTGGTGTTCATAACACCGTGTCAGACAAACTTTTAATTTGAGGCAAAATGTAAAAATGCCACCAAAGTCTGACATTTATCATGCCAGGAAAAGAAAAACGTTTCAACTCTTTTACCTGTCACACTGAACTGTTAAGTATATTTTATAGTTGCATGATGAAACCATCCTTAAAAAAAATCTCTTCTACCAACCCAGAATGCCAAAAGCAAATTGCAACGCTTGATTACCTTTGTGATGAGAGATGTATGATTAAAGGCATCTAAAACGCAGCTTCAGCACCAAGTGATTAAGAGAACTAGAGTCCTCAAACAAACAAAAATTAAGCTCATCACCAAAACTATAAATAAGTTAGAAACAGTTGTGAATGAACTAAAAGTCTAAAACAACTGAATGTGACAACAGAAAAGTATCAACATGAAACACCAGGAACCAGCTGCCATAAAAGTTTAAACAAACTTTCAAAAGGAAGCATTAGCAACCAGACATTACTGTGTAAATCAAAAAAATGCCACAGAAAATATTTCAGACAGTATTAAGTCCTACACGACAAGAAATGATTAATAATAATCATAACTATAATATGTTTTTGACTTCTGCCATACGAAGACTGCTATCAACTTCTGGCCCGAATCTCTGCAAATTTCATAACAGTACAGCAAGGTTAAAGAAGAGAGTCCCAAACTTCGAAGAAAGACATGGCAAGAGGTTAAGAAATCAGGTTCACAAGAGCTCCAAGAAACATCAGGCCTGTCACAACGTTCATAACAATGAAGAGTTAAGAGAGGTAAAATCATGATAAAAATATCAAATAAAAATGCAAAAAGGCCATTGTTAACTTTATGCATGATTACAAAGCTTGAGAATGGACACCGTCAAGAAGCAGAAACAGACGCATGAGATCATTGAAAACAATAGAAGAAATTTATGGATGTAATCTGCAAAATGACGCATTCAAACATAACCAATCGGCCAACACATAAATCATGAGAGTAGTTCCTTGTTTTTTAATTCATATCAAGATGCAGATTTTATACCTGAACCATAAACTGTATCAAGTTTCTGCTCCAATGCACAAAAAAATTATGAAGGAGACCAGATACCATCACATTCATACATGAGCTGGAGAAAATAAATCCAAGAAATTTTTTGTGTAGATATCACATACTTACACAATCATATACCAGTTTGCCCTTTCTTCTGTAAGGGCCCTTCAATTATACAAAATAACAGGTGGAATTCAAGTTAACAAAGAATGTTGAATACAATATTTTATATAGCTAAAATAGCTTTATTTGGGATCAGAGATTTGGTAGAGAGGCTTTTGCAGCTAACATGGCCCTCTATTTGCAGAAAAATAAACTACAGCAAAAATTAATACATATCAAAATTAAGAAACCTTGGGAAGGTTAAGAAACCTAAAAATTCAACAAGAATAAAGCAAAGATATGCTAATGAAGCAAAATGTGCATACAAATAGCAATAACCCTATTGTAGATGAAAATTGGTAGAGTTCATGTAAAGGCAATAAAGTAGTCTCCAGAGAAATAATTATGGTTATTGCCAACTTGGAAGAGGCCAAACAGCATAATCCAGGCACATAAAAGTTAATTTTAATAGCATTATGTATTAGGACCAATCCGAATCCAAAAATTTTCTTGGTCCCACCTGTCTTCAGTTAGAAGAATATCAGAAAATGCTCATGGTTTTCAAGGGTGCTCATCCGCTGAAATAACTTTAAAATGTCACTTACAAACGGGTGATTAGTAACATTTTAATTCTAAAAGAACTCGTGTAAACAACAATTCTAAATGGGTTCCATACTTCAAAATAAAAAACTTAATCCTTATTTCAGTTGTGAAAACAAGCCAGGAATTGAAAGCTAAATCATATCAAAGTATAACATGTATATGGTCAACTATTAAACCCAAGAAATCAAGATGGTAAACGCACCTTTTGGAACATTGAACCAAAATTGATCAAAATCATTTCATCTCTGCCATGAACTTCTCATACTCTGAATCAGCCGATGAAGCAGGAGGAGGCACTGATGGATTTGTGGCCCTGGGCACATTTCCAATGCTCTGGGATTGATTGTCTGCCGATGAAGCAGGAGGTGGGACGAGAGAATTACTGGCCCAAGGCACATTTGCAATGTTGTGGGATTGATCTGAAGTTGAGACAGGCATGGGGGCAGAAGGGGGAGGTGGTGGAGGCACTGCATTATAGTAAGGTGGATATCCATAAGATGCAGGATATATAGGTTGAGGTGGCATTGGAGGTCCCGAGTTACCATACATATTAGCAGGTACAGACTGAGTTGAGGTACTGTTGTCAGATTGCACTCCGGGTGGGTAACTCTGCTGCATGTCACTAGAAGTTGCAGGCTGGGATGGGGCACCGGGAGGGCCAGTCGGCACAGGAGGATGATATTGAACCCCATAAGGAGGCATAGGTTGACCTTGCATAGGTGGATACATAGTTGACCCAGGTGGAGGAGGAGCATAGGAAGCATATGGAGGAGGAACAGCGGGTCCCCATGGCACGGGGGCACCACCGTAACTCCCAGGGGGAGCAGTCCCAATGGGGCCACCGGCAGTATACTGTTGGGATGGATACGCACCAAGTGGCTGACTTGGAACAGGATAAGTTGGCACAGCAGATGCAGGTGGGCCAGGAGGTACTACAGGCTGAGGAGGCTTACCAGCAACTCTCACTGCAATTGTTCGACCCTCAAGGCGATAACCATTCATGGCAAGGATTGCATTGTTTGCCATTGTGATATCGGCATACTTCACAAAACCATATCCTTTACTTAAACCCGACATCCGGTCCTTGATAACTTTTGCCATAACAATCTCACCAAATTGTTGAAATAATTGGATCAGGCCATCGTCATCAAGAGTGGGCGGCAAGTACCCTATGTACAAATTTGTATCATCAATTTCCTTCTTAACTGCAGCAGCCCCTAAGCCTGCTTGAGGTGCACCGCCAACAGTACCAGAGTTGTTAGCCCAAGGAGGATTGCTTCCAGAAGTGCCTGCACCAATTGCCAATGTACTGGTTTGCTTTGTTGCAGATTCAGGAACCGAACCTCCCAACTCTGCAAGGAAATTCTGATACTCATCATCCATCTTCTTCCCAGTAGCACCCTTCACCGGACAATCTATGCTTGGATGACCACCATCCCCACAATGCTTACACACAACTTCACTCTTAAAGGTTGATGTCCTAGTAGGACACGCATATTGGCGATGACCAGGCTCACCACACAACCTGCAATACTCCTCATCCCTGATCGTCCCATTCAAAGCAGCAAGCTCCCTAAGCTGTTGCCTCTTATGCTCATTCAATACCTCATCCACAGGCTGCAAGAGCTTCTCCACCATACCTGCAGCAGCCTCAAGCGACTCCGGCGTCTCAGCCTCAACTAAAACATGCAAATCTTCATTCTCCGAAGGGTCAGGTTTCAAATCCCTCTTCTGCTGAAGCCTACCCTCTTTCACCGATCCCTTACCGCGAATCACAATTTTAGCACCAGTTTCTTTCTCCATCCGCTTCTGGGTGTTACCTCGAGGACCAATAATAAGTCCAATGAAATTGTAACCAGGGTATTCCTTCATTGGTATATAAAGCTTCTTCTGAAGCTTGGGCGGCCTATAATCCGCGGGTGGCTTAAATGCAGGGTTCTTCTTTATAATCTGAGATATAATTTCCTGCCTCTCTTTTTGCAATCTCTCACGCGCACGATATTCCCTAGTGTTAATTCTAATGCCCATGTTATCATATACAGGTTCAGGCGAAGGGGATCGAGCACCTTCAGGGCGATCATCTAAGGGAAAACCTGACTGTAACATTCGACTAATCTCAAGAAGCCTACTATTCAAAGCTTGAATCTCGGGATCGAATTCAATACCGCCCATGAAATCAGGAAGCTGAATCACCGGTTTCGGCTCGTCATCCGCCCAACGAGATTTCCTCTTCTTCGGTCCGCTCCCCGAATCGCCGCCGCCGCTCTGGTCGTTCGATTCCGGCTGCGGGTCCCATCGGCTCCGGCGGCGCCGCTTGCTGGTGGTCTCCTCCTCGCCGCCGGATTGATCCCTGTCGGTGCCGCTGCGCGTCAATCCTTCGGAAAGCAATGGCTTCGAAATCTGAGGATGCAAGCCGTTGTTGTCGGCGGTGACCAGGCCGTTCTCCGATGGTTCGCTGTCCTTGGTGCCGTTACCGTTTTGACCGGTTTCCGATTGATGTTGTGGCGGTTTGTGATACTCTGATGGATCGTAGGGAGGGAGGGGAGGGAGATTTGGGATAGAGTCGAGGGCGTCCATGGATTGAAGAGAGAGATAGGGTTAGGGTTTTAATCTGAACAGTGAAACAAGTAACACCACCACAAAGACTCGAGAAATTCAGATTGTAATGATTTATTTATTAATGAATGTCCACCTAAGACATCCCCTTTATATATGCAGCACGAGTTGGATACGAAATCCAGATCTACGGGTACGGTAAATCCGGATCCGATAATATTTAGCGCAAATCTTCCAGAGACCTTTTCTTAGGAAATAATAAAACAGGAGAGGTGTTATTGGATTGGGATTGACCCTTATGCAATCCAAATCAATTATATTTGATTGAATTTTAAAAGTGTTCAAATTTAATATAGATTCCATTATATCTAAATTGGATAGTGGGATAAAAATTATTAATTTGTTTGTGATCTAATATGATCCGATCATATAATAATAAAAAATAAATATTAATAATAATAAAATAAAAATAAGGAAAACATGAAATTTTTTTATGCAACAAATTTACATATTTTATGTAATTATATTCTACATTTTAAAGAAAATTGTTTTAAAAATCTGATATAAAAGTTTTAACTTTTAAATTTCATAGTCAATTGATCCAATCCTAATATCCTCATGGATTGGATTGGTTTGACAATATAATTACTATAATTTTATCTAATACGAGATTTTTTAATTAGGTTGAATGATGGATTTTTCTAAGAAACTAGTTTTGGACCCGTGCGCATACGCACGGGACGGCTCCGCTCCGCTCCGCCATGTTATGCTATATTTTTATAAAATTGTACGAGTGTTACTACATACACCATTCAAAAGTTCTTCAACACCATTTTTTTTTTTGAAATCTCGAAAATGCCCCTGGCGATATCAGCATACGGATTACTCAATCTGTATATTACGTAC
>PYAF01001335.1:344590-377595 GCA_007407185.1 Glycine tomentella | reverse complement strand
ACTTTGGCTAAGTAACTTAAAATAATGGTTATAATATATATCTTGAATCTAAAAAGGAGGATTAAATAACTTAACCTTTGTATATTAAATAACTTAACCTTTGTATTTTATAACTTTGTTTCAAAGAAATACTTGTTTTAATGTTTTACTAAAGTTTGCATGTTATTTTGTTATTTACTTGATATTTTATTAAAGTTTGAAGTTGAATATTAATTGGATGTTTTTATTAAATTTTATGTGATGAGTATATTCTACAAAGAATTCTATGGAATTCACCTGTTATTGGAAATTTAGATGGATTGATATGGAATCCATGTGCTGCTGAGTGTTTCTACCATGTGTTGCTGAGTGTTTCTATAAATCTATGTTGAGTTGAGTACTGCGCTGGATCTATGTTGAATGGTTAAAGCATATGAGAAAAAAATTGGAGATTAATGGTGAGGATGAAATAATGACAAATCATTGCAATTTTCATCTGTATTTGACCTCAGAGCGGAGAGAGGGTGAGGCTTCCACTAGAGTGGGTGGAGTTATCTTGACTATGGTACCATTTAAGCTCAGAGCGGAGGTATATATTCCACCAGAGCGGGTGAGGCTTCCACTAGAGTGGGTGGGGCTATTTTGATTATGGTACCATATGTTGAGAAATTGGTGATAACTTGAGATCTCAGTCATGCATCATTTAAATCAAGAATCATGCATCCATTATGAACTCTGTTATGTATCTAATTTTATGACGTATTATTTTAGTATCTGTTATCTTATCTAACTATGTCTACATATACTTACCCTATTTTGTGTTTGTGGTTGACACCTGTGATGACCCCAATCTGTTGGGCGAGCAGAGGAATAGTGAAATATTAAGCTAAAATGGTGATGGAGAAGCTTGGATGATTTGTGTTCTATGCTTGGTGTACTGTTGTCTTTGAGGCCATGAAATTTGTATTGGACTATTTTGGGTTGTTGGTCTATATTCGAACTATATTATGGTTTGTATCTGAATAATATTATTGTAATGGACTGTATGATACTTTATTTTGTACTAAGAAATATTTAATGACAACTATTTTATTAGAAGTTTCATTGGAAGTTTGTTTTAAAAAAAATGAAGAAAATCGATTTGGTAAAATAAATTTCTGTATAAAACAAGTGAAAAATTTTAGACGTTACAGTGATGACTCGAGCGAGGCCCAGGAATGTTTTAGAGATCCAAAGCTTCCTTAGACTGGCGGGTTACTACCGGAGGTTCATTCAGGGGTTCTCATAGATAGTGTTGCCCTTGACCCACCTTACCAGGAAGGGTACCCCATTTGTCTAGACTCATGAATGCAAGGAGTGCTTCGAGAGATTGAAGGAAAGGTTGACCACAGCTCCAGTGTTGACTCTTCCTGATCCTAAAGTAAGTTTCGAGGTTTATTGTGATGCTTCCAAGCAGGGGCTTGGATGTATGCTGAAGCATGAGAAAAGACTAGTTGCCTATGCATCCAGGCAGCTGAAGTTGCATTAGGAGAACTATCCTACACATGATTTAGAGCTAGTAGCATTGGTCTTTGCTCTAAAGATATGGAGGCACTACCTATATGGTGTCAAGCTAGTGGTGTTCAGTGACCACAAGACTCTCAAGTATTTGTTTAATTAGAAGAAGCTGAATATGAGACAGAGGCGATGGATGGAATTCCTCAAAGATTATGACTTTGAGTTGAGATACCATCCCAGGAAGGCCAATGTAGTGGCAGACGCCTTAAGCAGGAAGCACATGAGCATAGCCTACATGATGATTGAGGACTACAGGCTGATAGAGAATTTCAGATATATGCACCTGACCATGATTAAGGGAGACCGGGGTCTCGAGTTGAGAGAGACCAAGATTAATAACGAGTTAATTATGAGGATTCGAGAAGCCCAGAAACATGATGACGATATGAAGTCCCTGATTGGACAGAAGGATGTTTCTTGGGAGACCCATGACTTGGTGTTATACCGAGGGAGAGTTGTGGTGCCTAAGGGCGAGTTGGTGGATGCAATTCTATCTGAGGCTCATAAGGGCTAGTTTAGCATTCATCCAAGTGCCACCAAGATGTATTGAGCCTTAAGAGGAACTTCTGGTGGCCGGGGATGAAGAGAGACACAGCTAAGCATATGTGTAACACCCCGTGTGCACCCGGTGTATTAACATTATTATCATATCAGAATAGCATAAAATAAACTGCGGAAGCAGATATGAATCGTATTTCTTGATACATTATGTATGGTACAAATACATGCACATATACAGAGTTACAAGTTCAACTACATCTAGCCCTTATTAATCCAGAAATAAAAGCAGAATCAGGCAGATATCAACCATATCTATGTAGATATGACAGGAGACAGAAAACTACCACAACGCTCTCTGACTCTAATCCAAACAACATACAGTGCTTGACCTTCCTGGCTTCTCACCAAGGAGTCCATCTTCTGTGTCTTATGTACCTGCAACATAAACCCCACAAGGGGTGAGATAGAAATCTCAGTAAACCCAGGGTTCTTGGAGATCTTTCCTCCCCCTGGTTCACTTCCATACACTAAAACACTAGCTTGGCTTAACAGTAGCCATCTCATCTCTCTCATCAACTACTATATATATATATGGCTCAGGCACGCTTCTCTGGAGCGGTGCACTCCTTATTGGTACTGAGAGACCATCTGTTTAGTAAATAGCCTCTCTCTCCAGCTCCATGAGCTAACAATCTCATCTCCCCTATATAAACATATATAGATCTATCCACCATTTAGGCTTTCTCATTTTATATCACATCTCAGTCACATCTATATATAATTTAGTAACACATCATTTATCGACTGAGAGTACATCTATTCAATGGATAGATTCTCTTTAACTTTGTCTAACATCTGGGATGATCATCTGACAGGTACAATTCCCCAGAATTTCACTAAACCCTATCTAACACCTGAGGATGATCGTCTGACAGGTACCTTATCCCAGGACTTATTACCTCTGCCTGAGAAGCTCATCTGACAGGTACATTCCCTCAGTATTACATTCAACTCTATCCAATGGCTAAGGAGGGTCATCTGACAGATACATTATCTTAGGACTTATTGCCTTTGCCTAAGAAGCTCTCTGACAGGTACATTTCCTTAGAACCACATTGGATACCTTTTCCGTAGAAGAGCATCTGACAGGTACCTTCTGACAGGTACATTTCTACGGAATCATTCTATTCGATTCTACTGGCCAGAGAATTCTCCTATAATCACCTCATCATCACTATCATAATACTCCTCTCCTATTCCATTCATATCAGACACTATCTCAGTGTCTAATTCATCAAAAGTCACAGAGCACATTCATAGTGTTCCTCAGTCATTAGAATACCAAGGGTATTTCTCTTATACCCAATACAGATCATCCACTATCTTAGTGTTTATCTCACACCAATCCTCACATACATATCTTATATACATATAAGAAAAACAATATTAGTCCTAACACAACCACAGTGTTAACTTTATCGTTAATTACAGAACACTTGCACAGTATTCATCTCATCATCACACAATACTATCATCAATACAAAGCGTAACACTATCACAGTGTTAGCTTATCATCAGGCACAGAACATTAACATAGTGATCATTATCACCATAATGTTCATAACTAATAAAACAGTGACCCCCAAACCGGGAAATCCCTCCAAAGAACACTGAGCTTACCTGGTATGGCTGTGCTTTATCCTCAGCCTTTAGCTGGTTGATCCATGCTGCTGACACCCTCGTGTCTCGCCCTCTGGCAATCAAATAGCACAGTCAATATCAGACTCATTATACCAGGCATCTGACAACGGTTCTCAACTGCTAAAATGAAAGGAAACATAATTCCTTTCTATAACCTCTCAGTCATCTAGCTTAGGGTTATCAGGCTAACCACTTCATATGTGTCTCATAGATCCTAAACAGGATCTATCTCAACCTGATTATGGCCTCAGAGTCTTTCTAAGACTCTATATCAGTCAATCCAATGTTTCACCAGTTCATAATTCAACAGTTATCAATCATGGCCAAAACAGATATATTAATGCATATTCACCGTTTATTTGGCCTCATGAACAATTCATATAAAGGCACATGTGGTGGAGCCTGACATTGTTCAGATTAGGGAGAAACTGACTTGTCCTACATGGCCAACACAGATTCTTAACAGGATGGAGAAGAAGATTCAAAGTAAGACAATTTCCATAGTCAAGGTACAGTGGGAAGGGAGGACACCTAAGGAGGCGACTTGGGAGCGGGAGTAGGAGCTTTTGCAGCTGTACCCCCAGTTGCTTGACAGGTAAGACTTTGAATTTTGCGGTCAAAATTCTTAAAAGGTGGGGTGAATATAATGATCCTGTAATAGATCTAGGTTCACGCTTCTGAAGTCAGTGTTGACGAGGAACCCAGATTCGTGTGTCCGGGTTGACACTTTAAAGAGTAAATAGCACAATTAATGTGGCAGTACTAACGTGGAGGGCGTTCACGTGTACAGTGATTTTTGTTATGAGACGTCCTCGTGTCATTTTACTATATTGGATTGTAAGATGCCGAGGACGGACCCCGGACAAGGTCGGACCTTGGATTTGTAAGGTCCTGAGGAAGGATCTCGGACAAGGTCAAACCTTGGATTTGTAATGTGCCGAGGACAGACCCCGGACAAGGTCGGACCATGGATTTGTAAAGTGTCGAGGACGGACCCTGGACAATGTCGGACCTTGGATTTTTAAAGTGTTGAGGATGGACCCCGGACAAGGTCGAATCTTGGATTTGTAGAGTGCCAATTGTAAAATATAGGAACACTTCACACTTAACCAAGAGGGGGGTGAATTGGTTAGGCTTGGTAAATTAAAATTGCTTAGACAAAATCAGAGTTTCCCTTAGGATCTTTATCACTTTTGAAATCAAGAATCTTTATTCAATCCAATGTTCAGTCCAAGGTATCCAATAACTCAAAATTGAATTAATAAACAAAGCAAGATAATCAAGTTGAACAAAATATAATGAAGAGAGGAATCAAGATCAAAGCACACAAAATTTATATTAGTTCACTTTAAACACTATGAAGCTACATCCAGTTTTCTTCCACTCAACACTATAATGGAGTTCCACTAATGCAATTTTCTGTTCTTACAAGTAATTACAAAGTCTCTCTTTATCCACCCTAGATAAAGTTCAGAAATCTAAAACACTATTAGATTCTTAGAGACAACCCCACTGAGAACACTACTTAGCACAACCCCTAGAGAAATCATATCTCTAGTTTATAAGCACGAAACCCAATTACAATAGTCAATAATACAAATTCAGAAAAGAATTACAACCACTAAGTTTAAGGAAAGAAAACACCTGATGATCCAATGAATGATATACACATGAATGAATATACCAGGTTGAATGATGAAAACAAACTCAGAACATCTTTTTCCACAACCTTCGAAAAGAATCTTGTTGCTTCAAGAATCACTTAAAGACCCATAAGTGTTTTAGTGAAGACAAGCACTCATAGAACCCAGAAAATCACTAAGAATGCGTTGAGAAAGCTTATGTAGGCTCAGAATACGAATTAATCAAGTTACCAAATGAGCTGAGCAAGGGTTCTATTTATAACAAACTTTTGTAATTGTCGGTAATTGATTAAACGCGCCCAATAATCGATTATTTCACTTATGTAATCGATTAAAGTGTTCTATAGAAATCTGGATTGAAGCAACAAACAAAATAATCGATTATTTCAATATGTAATCGATTAAGACAGGAAGCTTCATATGTAATTGATTACGGATTCTGGTAATCGATTAAGACAGGAAGCTTCATAAACTTGAAATACAATATGTAATCGATTATGAATGATCTGGATGCAATGCACTTGAATCACCAGAAATGCTTCTCGCTTTTATATTTACTCACAAATATTCAAGACTTCAAGGCATGTTGAAAGTTCAAAACTAAGCTTGATTCTTTGTCCATTCTTCAATTGACTCCTTTGAAACCAACACCAAGGACGGACCCCAGACCAAGGGTGGACGTTGGATTTATGCCAAAAGAATCTCTTTGGATTTATATTAATATCATGAACCTGGACAAGGTTGTCTGGGTTGCACATGCCGAACTGGACAAGGTGATCCAGGTTGCGCATACCGAGCTGGACAAGGTGATCCGGGATACGCATGTCGAATTGGACAAGGTGATCCGGGTTGTTCATGCTGAACTGGACAAGGTAGACTTTTTAGTGGATAAATCTGAACCTGACCGCGAGTGTGTGTATAATGACCAAGCCAACTCTGGCATTCAGCACCATGGGTGCGTGACGCGTGCCAGGGTCACTTATTTCTATGCAAAAACACCATCAATTTCTTCCTCTCTCCGTTTTCTCCATTGCCAAGTGAGAAAAGCTTCATAACCCCTCAAGCCTTGACCAAAACCCTTTGCATGCAACTTGAAAGTTGAAGGAATAACCCAATAAGCTAGATTTCAACCTCAGTTCTTTTAGAAAACCAGCAGATTGAGAGATCATTTTCTCCAAGGACCTTTATAAAGTTTCGATTTTGAAGGGAAATAAGGCGTTTAAGGACGTTCAAGCTTGGAGAAGTCGTCCTTGACGTTTTAGAGGTAAGAAACGCAAGTTTAACCGACTACTTCAGAATTTGGGTTATGAGGAATGTATGTATAGGAAGAATGTTGGTTAGATTGATGATATTATGGTCTGCATGGGCCTTGGTTAGTCCATGATAGATCCTTTTGGGGGGGTCTGTAAGTCACCAATTAGGTGACTAGTCCTTATCTCCTGGAAAAAGAGTAAAAAGAGGTTAAAATAGAAAAGAATAGCGTTTCTTTTCATGCAATGGTTGAGAACCATTATTGATTTCTTGTATGCCTTTATGTAGAGAGTGACACAGAGGATATTGGTGGTTGTGACAATGAAGACGGGAGAGCCAGTGTAGCATTTAGAGCAGGTAAGCTCTTTGTTCTTGGGAGTTTTTCCCTTGACTGTGTTCCACCATACTCCGAAGGAGTGATGGTTATTGTATGTCATGATGTGTGTAGTATTGAAATTGTGTGTTACTGCCTTTTATTGCAAACATGTATATGATGTATAGTGTGATGATATGTTGTATGATTGATGAGATTCTCTGTCCAGTAGAATAGACTAAATATGGACTTCCTTTGGAGCCAGAGTAACGTGGAACAACTCCATGTGGTTAATTGATATAAAAACCTGAGAGAATGTGCCCTTAAGTGGATGATCTTCTCTTGGAAGTGCCATATACGTCGGAGTAAAGTCCTCAGAGAATGTTCCCTTTAGTGAATGATCTTTCTCAGGCAATATTATATAGAGAATGTGCCCTTAAGTGGATGATCTTCTCTTGCTATATCTGTGTTGCATTCCCAAAGTTGGTAGCGCCGAAGGAATGACACCTGTGTTGTGATATACATGTGATGTATTTGATGAGAGCCATGGTGGCTAGATTTGTGATTCCAATTTTGATGCTATATGTCATAGAAGTGAACCAAGGGGAGGAGAGGCCTCCAAGAACCCTGAGTTTATTAAAATTGTATATCACCCCGTTTGGGGATTTAATTTTGCAGGTGATGCTCAGCGAGCGGATGGTGGATCCCAAGGAAAAGGTCCGAGTAGGGATATGGTTCTGTGTGAACCTTAGGCATATTATTTTGAGAGTGTGTTGGCTCATTGTTTTGTTATGCCTATATATATATATATATATTTTTTTTTTTTTTGTACCCCTAAGGGGAAGATGCACGAATTGATGTACATTGTTGTATTTTTTTTTTTAAGAAATATATTAATATATGTATATGGCTGATTTAGTCCTATAGTTGTACGATCTGAGTGTTACCATACATAATGCAAGGATGGTATTGTTGTGGACGTATGATGATGTCATTTTATTAGTATCTTCCGAATTAGTTATCTTTAATTAATTGTTGCGCTTAACGACCATGATTGAATGTTAATGAACCGAATGCATACGGGGTGTTACACTAAACCCCTGTCAAATTCATTCTTCTATCCTTAAACACTATGTCTACCTCAAAAAGAACCAAAACCAGTAAAAGAAAGGCTGGAGAATCTTCCAATCCAGCTGAGAGCAGACTAGATTTGTGGTTCCTTAATCAAACTGATAGGATGAACTACATGCAGTTCAATGCCACTAAACTAGTCATGCCTCCCAAGTACCTTGATCTTAACTGGTTCAACAATGAGGGATTTCAATTTGGAGGCTCAAGGATTAAAAAAATTCCTTGAATTGAAGGGTACCTTTTACCCAGAACTGGTGAAGGTGTTTTACACCTGTGCTAAAGCCAGCATGGATGGGGTGTTTCGTTCCTAAGTGAATGAAGTTCCTATGGTGATTGATGAAGAAGTATGGTTAGCTGGGGCTGGTATCTCCTTTGAAGGAGTGAGGAGGTTTGATGAATAAATTGGGGGCTACAATAAAATTGACACATATAGAGGTAAGTTGTTGAATTCCCAAATGAGGCTGAAGACAAGACTAGGTGTTGGGAATCTGACTGGGGGAGAAAGGTTGATGCATTACATTATAACCTACATCCTTACCCCCATGTCTACAAACCATGCCCACATCTCTGATGATGATTTACAATTGATATATGGCATGAAGACCTCAACTTATATTAACTGGGTTCTTGTTTTTATTGAAATTATGTTGAAAGCTTCAAGATTAATCAGCTATCATTTTCCATATACTGTGTTGATCTCTAGGTTCATAGATTACTTTAAGATTAATGTCTCAAATGAGATTGTAGACAACACCATAAACATCACCAATCTCATCAAAAGGAATCATTTCAACAAGCTTGGATTAATCTAGACACCCAATGGGTGGCTTATGGATGGAGAACAAGCTCCACAAGAGGGAGCTGATGAAGGTGAAGAAGCTGAAGAAGAAGAAGCTTGTCCTACTCACCAAAAATACACTCCATTTGAATCATTGATGATTTAGAAGATGGATGTTGTGCTTGCTCTGCAGCATGAGCATAGGGCTGAAATACAGTCTTCTTTGGAAGAAATTACTTCCAGGCTAGAGAATATAGAGACTAGGATGGCTCTCAAAGATTTTGACCTTCTCTAGATTAGATGGATGAAATTGTTTGCTTATGGTGTTTTTGTTTCCTTTGATATATTTTTTGTTATGTTACTTTTTGTACTACCCTCTTGATTAATGAAACAAATATGTTATGTTCTTGCTTATCTTATGCTCATCAATATTTTTTGTCTTTGATAAGCCAAAAGGGGAAGAAAATGTCTTAAAGAACATGACTTAAAGAACATATATTGAATAAACATAGCTCACACACATACTCAGCTTCAAAGCAATAGATATATATGTTGCTTTTTATCTTAATCAATGATTAAATTACATAAGATAGGGGGAGCATATACATACATATGAATGAGTGTAAATTGATTATGCAAAGTATGCTTGACACTTGTCTTGGCAAGAAGCTGATTTCATTTTCATATTATCAAGTACAAGCTCTTGAAAATCAACTCCTTTTAAAAAACTCCAAGGTTCAACATGTTCAATTGATGTTTAGCATGATCAAAGCCAAAAAGGGGGAGATTGTTAGATACAGGAGGAGCATGAAGGTGGATCAAGATACATGCTGAAGATGAATGAGTGTTTTAGCTTTGTACATGCCATTTAATTGAAGGCATTTGTAATTGCTTGATGTATGAGAGAATCATCCTATGATCGATTGCATTGCATTAACATCATTCATTTACTTGCATTCATGATTTTACATAAGCACATGGTTTGTGAAAAGGTTTGTTTCATGATTGCATCAAAGTAAAGTGCTCATGGTTTTAAGTTTTTGTAAAAACTATTTTCTCACTGTTTTAATCGATTACCACACATTGGTAATCTGTTACCTAAGCTTTGAAGAACAAAATAATCGATTATCAGCATTAAGTAATCGATTACTCAGCATAAACATAGAACAAGCCATGACTGTGTTAATCGATTACCATTTATCAGTAATCGATTACTTAGTTCAAACATAGAACAAGATATAATTGTGTTATTCGATTACCATTTATCAGTAATCAATTACTTAGTTCATTTATGGAACAATTTATCCCTTTAGTAATTGATTATAGGTCAAAATAATCGATTACTTTGTTCATGTAACTTTTCAAAAAAACTTAAAAACATTTTAATTGATTACATTTGTATTTAATCAATTACAAATGAAGATTTAATCGATTACTGAGGTGATTTAATTAATTACATTCAGTTACAACTTTTTTTTATAAATAGTTGAAGGCTTTGCTAAAATAATATACATTACAACTCTACAAAATTATAAAAGTTTTCACAAGCCTTCTGAAATTGAGAAAGGTTACTATGAGTTCTAAAGTGCTCGACCCACAAATTCAAATCTCCATGGTGTTTTGAAAGATTTCTTGGGCAAGACAACAAAGAAGCTTTTTGGAGAAGAAGTTTTGAAATTGCTTTTCATTTCAATTCTTTTTGGTAACTCATATTCATTCATATTTAGTTGATCATCAGATTGTTTATCTCCGTTAGCTTTGCTTGTAAATTCATCTTTGAATTTTTGGTTGTTTGTAACTATTACAAGGGTTCTTGAAGTTTTTCTAGAGTGGGTTTCTCTAGAGGGAAAAAGTAAAGAAGGGTTCTCTATGTCTTGATCACTAGGAGTCTAATAGGGTTTTAGATTTTTGTTCTTTATCTAGGTTTGATAAAGGGTGATTATTGTAAAGCTTATAAGAACTGAAATTTGTGAATAGTGGAACTCTAATCTAGTTTTGATTAGAAGAAACTAGATGTAGCTTCTCTTGTTGAGAGGTGAATCAATATAAGTTCTTGTGTTGATTACTTTCTTTTAATCTCTTCAAGTTATCTTAATTTGTGGTTCTTGGTGAATTCTTTATTACTCAACTAGTAGTGGTTTTGTAATTATTTTCTTGGGCTCAATGATTTGATTGATTGAAGCATTCTTGTTATTTTTTGATAAAAATCCTTTAACTCTGATTTTCTAAAGATTTTAAAAGACCAAATTTAAACCAATTCACCCCCCTCTTGGTTATTGTGTGTATTCTCATTGTTTTCAACTATCCTTTTGGGCTTTCAACCTAATCTTTCCTTTCACCATATTGTCTCTCATGCAATTACTCTTTCTGCCTCCTCCCTCTAGCACTGCTCTGATCGCTACCCCCAAATTCAAATTCAAATTTAAATTTGAATTTTATATCACGGACATCTCATCCATGTCTCCCGCTAGCACCTGCAGCCCTTACATCGGCATCAAGCTCATAGTCACTAGGAGATTCTAAGTTATCATCCCAATGATGCGCTTTGTTCCTATATACCATACACTTTTTGCAATCCTCTAAACCTTTCTTGACCAATTTCACAACGAACATATCATCCCCAATTTTGACCTGCAATGTGTAATCAATCAAATCCTACATATTGTTTTGATGACAAAATGAGAAATATCAAGTCTCTCTCTATGTTTTGTTGATTTGCCAACATATAAAACTCTTCATAGAAAGATCCCAACATCCAATAGAAACTTCCAGTCCATGCCTGAGCTGATGTAACACCTCAACTTACCATCTTGTTATTATTGATTTTTAATGAAAATTCTTTTCAATTTGCTTAAAAATACTAAACTACAATTTTTCATTACTGAGTAATATTCATAATTCATATAATAAGATTACAAAAGATTTTTCCTTACTGATTGATATTTATAAATCTGATGTACAATAAAATACAGACTGGTATCAATTCTATTACATAGTACAAACAACTAAAACACTCCATAACAAAGAAATACATCTTCAAACATAACCTCTTCAAAATATTATATATTCAAACAAAATTCTCTTCTTGTAGACAGCTAGTGGTCTCTCTTTGTTGTTCATCTGCTCGGCCGAATAACATCGAGGTCATAGCAGGTGTCAACCACAGACACAAAGTACAGGGTAAGTTTATGATAAACATAATTTAAGCAAATATATTCAATATGTAAATATTCATAACAACATCCTCAAAGATGCATGATTCTTTAAGACTCTTATCATGATGCATGATTCTCTTAAACTCTTTTAATAATTTGTACCAATAGTCAAGATAACCCCATCCCTGTGGCACAGAACTGAAACGATCAGTCAGGGTCTCACAGTGTTGCAACAGGATTCTCACCCACACTACATGTGATCATCATGGGTGGCGTGATTTCCCCACTGCCAAGTACCCCCAGCTCAGACCTATCTTATCTGAACACTCGAACTCAATTCCTGCAGCTATCTGACACACCTCCTCCTGAGGCAAATAACACGGACTAACCCTCGCCAGGCATATGCATATGAGACATATAAGATTGATTCACTTTAAGGTATAACTCTTTTCATCATCTCATATTTATTTTCAACATCAGTCTTTAATTTATATCTCACATACTTTACTCAGAAACTCAACATAAAATATAGAACTTAACTTTATATTCATGTACAGAATCTCAGCATATTATTCATGTACAGAGGTTTGTAGAAACACTCAACAACACAAGGAATTTAGAGAAATTCATAGAAACTTTTAGCAACACATGACCTTCATAGAAATTCATGGAAACATTCAACAACACATGAACATTCAAACACTTAATTAAACACCAACAACACTTAAACTATCTTTATCATAAAGCCTCCCTATACATACCTTATAATCTCTTATGAAGCTTGTCTTTCTCTTCCTACAAAGCATGACAAACTTTCCCTAAAGATGTTAGCCTCTTCTTCACGTGATCTTCAAGGAGAAGTGGAGTCTTCTTCTCACTTAATTTAGGCTTTAATAAGGAAAGGATGAAAATGAAATGAAGGTGATGTGGAAGAGAGCTTTTCACGTGAAGTGTTAGAAGGGTGGAGTCTTGAATGTGACTTCCACTTAAGGCCCCCTTCACCCCTTTATATAGTAGTTGGAAAATGATATAATATTCATGGACATTTCTGCCCTTCCTAGCTAGTTACTTCCATTTGTTTTCATTGTAACTAAGTTTCATGTCATTCCATTCCATTCTAACTAGATTTATAAAAAATCTCCTAAGTCATGATGATTTACTTTACAAGTGTCCCTACACTTGTCATGAATTTTACAAGTGTCCCACCACTTGTCCAATTCATGAAGCTTCTTCCTCTTTTTCTTCCAAGTGTCTCAAATCATGAAGTTTCTCCATGATTCTCCAAGCTTCACGTGGATTCTAGGGAAAGGGAGAGAATTTTGCTTCATTTCATGTTACTTTGTATCCATATCCTTCAAGACATGACACCTTGCTTCCAAGTGTCCTTCCACTTGTCTTCAAGCCATGAAACTTCTCCATTCTTCCTCCTATTTCACGTGATTTATCAAGGGAACAAGAGAAGATTTTTCTTCTCATAATATTTGCACATATATGATAGCTTTCTCATTCCTATATTAATAGTGAGTTACAAGTGGCTAGATATTTCTTAAGCCTTCATGATTGTATCTTATCATTTTAATTTATGAAGCTTAATATATTTTTCTTAAAGAGAAGAAAATTATATGATTCTCCTTGTATCAACATGTCACCTTTCATGAGGAAGAAGAATTCAATTTGAAAATGGCCTCACACATGGCATTCTTTAAGAGAAAATAAAGTTCAAGTTGAATTTGTCTTCACACATGGCATTTCATAGGAGAAGTTCAAGTTCAATTTGAACTCTTCTACCTAAAGGAAAATATTAAATAATAAAACTCTAGAGTTTTCCAGAAACTGACTTCAATGACAGTTAAATCACTTACAAGCAGAGTGATACACCACCTTGCATACGAGACTGCTTTTATCTTAATTTTGATTAGTCTGTACTATTTTTTATCATTAAAATTACTAAACCATTTTATTAAATAAATTTGGGCACCTCACAATTTAGAGAAAATTCTATAGATTCTATTTATTATTTTTCCATATTTTTCCAATGCTTGGATTCTTCTGACTAATGTTTCAAAGTTGTCACCTTAAAATATTCATAGAAATTCTATCCTAGAGTTTCTTGTCACAAACTATTTTGATATTCTGTCAAGCAAGAGTATTCTGTAATTTCATTAGGTTCTCACAAAATTTCTAAAGATATCCGGTCATTTCTGGCCTGAAGGGCATTATGGTAAATTCATCATTCATCCTAGGGGCATGTTTGTCATTTCCACTATAAAACATCTGGCCAAAAATATCTAAGGGTATTCTTGTCATTTCCAAAATATCTAAGGGCATTTATATAGTTTCCATCTTAAAATATCTCACTAAAATATCTAGAGGCATTTTTGTAATTTTCAAGAATATCCAGGGGTATTATCGTCATTTTTACATTTCTCTTCAAACATTTCCTTAATGTCTCTAATTGATATTTCACCCAATTAATTCAAATATAGACTAGCCAAATTTCTCATAATCTAATACTCACGTCAATAGCTATGCAAGAATAATTCATATAATATTTTGACTATAGTTTTTGAATTTTCAGTGTGTTACAATTCTTCCCTCCTTAAAAAAATTTCGTCCTCGAAATTTGCCTGATTCAAAAAGTATCGGATAACTCTTTCACTTCTCATTTTTCAGTTCCTAAGTAACATCACTATTTGTACTGTTTCCCAAATCATCTTTACTAAAGGAATTTATTTTTTCAAAATCTGAATATAATTCTAGGATCCTTATCAGATAAATACTAGAAGGAACTTCATGCAATCTTGCAATCTCACTTATGTACCAACTTGTCAATTTTTCTAAAGAATACTTGATGCTAATGGGAATGAAATGAACAAACTTAGTTAACCAATCTACTATAACTTATATGGAATCAAAACCGTTAGAACTCTCGGTAAAACTGTAATAAAATCCATGGATATGCTTTTTCACTTCCACTAAAGTATTTCTAAAGATTGTAACATACCAGGAGATTACTAATGTTTTATCTTAGATTTCTGGAAAACTAAACAAGAGTATACACACTCACTTATTTCCTTCTTCATCCTTGACCACCAGAACATAACTTTCTTAGATTTTGATACATTTTAGTGGCTCCTGGATGGATACTCAACTTACTCTTGTGTTCTTCCTTCAAAATTATTTTCTTAAGTTCAGGTTCATTAGGCACATAAATTCTTCCTTAATCTCAATATATCCATTCTTATCTTAAATTCACTATTCCCTCCATTGGATATATTTTCTAATATGGTTCTTAAGAAAGGATCAGATATTTGCCTACTTCCTATTTTATTCAAAAATTCATTAAAAACTTGCAGGGCTCCTAACTTCACATTCATAGGCGTAATTTCACACATTAAACATAGATCCCTAAACTATTTAAACAGATTTATTTTCCTAATCATCATTGCAGATATCATCCAAGATTTTCTACTTAAAACATCTGCCACCATTTTGGCTTTTCCAGGATAATCACTAAGTTTAAAATCATAATCTTTCAAAGATTCTATCCATCTCTGTGGCCTCATATTTAATTCCTTTTGACTAAACATATACGTCAAACTTTTATGATCACTAAAAACCTCAAAATGAGAGCCATACAGATAGTGTTTCCAAATTTTCAGCGTAAACACCATAGCTGCTAACTCTAAATCATGAGTAGGGTAGTTTCTCTCATGTGTTTTCAATTGCCTAGATGCATAGGCTACTACCTTTCCAGCCTGCATCAAAACTCCTTCTAAACCCATTTTGGATGCATTACAATATACCATAAAAGTTTTTTTTAAATCTGGTAAGACTAACACAGGTGTTGTAGTCAACTTATTCTTGAGAGTTTGAAAACTTTCCTCACACTGTGTGTCCCATACAAAGACTTAACCCTTACGAGTCAGTTTGGTCAAAGGTAAAGCTAATTCGGAGAAACCTTCTATGATTCTCTGTTAATATCCTGCTAAACCCAGAAAATTTCTAATTTCAAACACAGACTTAGGACTTTCCCACTTTAGATCAACTTTTATCTTAGAAAGATCTACAACTATACCACTTTGGAATATCACATGTTCTAAGAAACTCAATTTCTCTAGCCAAACTCATCCTTGGAAAACTTGGCATTTTGTCAAGACTTAAGGGACTTAGCACAATCCTCATATACTCCCCATTCTCTTTTCTAATCTTATAATATACCAAAATATCATCTATGAATATTTTCACAAAATTATCAAAATAGGGGTGAAAGATCCTATTCATATAATCCATAAACACACCAGGGGCATTAGTCACATTGAAGGGTATAACTAAATATTTGTAATGACCATAATGGGTTTTAAAGCCAGTCTTCGAAATATCCTCAGATTTCACATGGATCTGATGCTAACTGACCTAAGGTCTATCTTGCATACATGCTCCTACCAACTGATCTATAAAGTCATCTATTCTAGGAAAAAGATATTTATTTTTAATTGTCCAACTAACAATAGTCTACACACAACCTTATGGTCCCATCCTTCTTTGCTAACAACACTAGTGCTTCCCATAGAAACACATTAGGTCTCACTTTCCATGAAAACACATTAAACTGCTTATCCAACAACTCTCTTATTTTTTTCTTAAGCCCAACTAACTCTATAAGAAACATCTTATAAGTAGTTATGGATATGGATCCAACACCGAATATATCCTTAGGAAACACTTTTTGGAAATTCTCCAACAACAAGAAGGTCACCCAGAGAAACCTTGGTCTCCACTTTCAAATTAGACAATATCATGTATACTTAATCTTTTCTCTCAAAGATGACACAATTTGGTTGACAGAGATAGATATCTCATTATCACTCTTCTCAGGATTACCAAATACCACCAATTAAAACAATTTAACAGAATATGGTTGGAAGATAACTAGTCCATACCTAGAATAACATCAATTTGGTAGAGAGGCAAACAAATCAGATCAACACAAAAATATTCTATCAGAAATGTCCACAAAACAACTCAAACACACATTAGAAATCAAAATATACCCACTAGTTGGGGTTTCAACCACAAGCTCATCATTCAAAGAAGACACAAAAAGTTTAAGTTTCTTCACTCACAAATATAATATAAACGAATAGGTCACACCAGAGTTGAATAACACAAGTAACCGAATACCATATTCTCCTTGGTAATGAGGAGAGTACCTCAATCAATTATTCAATCTTAACTATATACTCAACCATAATCATAATCCTTTGCTTAAGCTCTACAAGTTCCATCCCTTTCTTGTTTGTAACATCCTCAAGAAAATATTTCTCCAAAAATGACCTCTTAAAGGTTCCCAAATCACAACTTGATTTTCACCCTCAAATTTTGGAAAACGTCAGCTATTGTACAATCATTCTTACTAGTCATCACTCCTTACACACAATATAATTCTATACCCACTTAATCACTATAGAAAGTTGATACTTAGAAAATCACCTATCATTTACTTAATTGTATTTCTGGTTGCTTGCCATAATGCTTCTTTGCCATTCACAATTTATCCAGGTGGCCAGTCTGCTAACTTATGAATATGCGTTGAAACTTATGATATAACAGACATTAGGAATACAAACATATTATGACTGCATCCTCAAATCTCCATAATCCATAAGCAAAATACTGATCTCCTTATGGAAAAATATTTTTATCATAACATCATATGTACCACAAGTAAGGTTAAACCACCATACCTTATTCAAGTAAGATCATTACCAACTTAAACATGACCATAGAATATCCTCAAACAACATAAAATCATCTTAGTATTCTAATAATCCATAATTTATCTTTCAAATAATTTCTAATTCCTTTAAACCTTCACAAGATTAAAACCTAGCATTCATCTTGATTCTCCTTTCACCTACCACTTCACTACTTAATCCTCAAAGCTAAATCACTCTAGTATTTAAACCATTTATCTATATCCCATTCATTCTCTACTTCTAAAAATTAATTTGAAATAGTCTCATAATAATAAAAATATGACACAACATCCCAAATGTCATCAAAACCACTCTCCAAAGATCATCAAATGTTACTCCAATATCACTAATATTTCAACTTATAGATCATCACCTATCTTATGGTTAAAATCAACATTTTCTCATCTCAAAATAACCATCAAATTACATGAATTTTAAGCCTAAATGATAACCATAAATCTACCCACCTAAGTATATAAGTTAATCCAATATTAACAATCCAAACAATTAGCAGGCAGTCAATTAATTCAAACCTCAAACATACAAAAAGCAACCACCTAATGCACAGAGAAACACAATAGACTCACAACTCACCGGAAGAAAGGTTCGACCAGCTCTGATACCACTATTGTAACACCTTAACTTACCATCTTGTTATTATTGATTTTTAATGAAAATTCTTTTCAATTTGTTTAAAAATACTAAACTACAATTTTTCATTATTGAGTAATATTCATAATTCATATAATAAGATTACAAAAGATTTTTCCTTACTGATTGATATTTATAAATCTGATGTACAATAAAATACAGATTGATATCAATTCTATTACATAGTACAAACAACTAAAACACTCTGTAACAAAGAAATACATCTTCAAACATAACCTCTTCAAACAAAATTCTCTTCTTGTAGACAGCTAGTGGTCTCTCTTTGCTGTTCATGGAAAACTTGTGTAACATTCCATGCATCCTCCTTCTGATATGATTGTATCCTTTAGAATTGCAATCTATGTTTGCATATGTCACATATGGTTGATGTGTAGATTTTATCCTTTTCATGTCTCCATTGTTGTACCTTATATCCCCCTATGCCCACTTGTCTATCCTCCACCACCTCCACTCACATTATTTTTGTTTTATACACCATTTTAAAACTTTGGAGAATTAACCATGAGTTTAATTTTGCCAATGAAGATCTTGCCCAATTCAAGTGCAATCATCCTTGCATTCTTAA
Source organism: Glycine tomentella (assembly GCA_007407185.1). NCBI lineage: Eukaryota > Viridiplantae > Streptophyta > Magnoliopsida > Fabales > Fabaceae > Glycine > Glycine tomentella. The sequence continues at coordinate 358,590 of PYAF01001335.1, read as the reverse complement.
TACTAGCAAAGCTAGAAAAACCAAAACATTCTCCCCCATTTTCCTTCTTTGCTGGAATTACTACTTCTTTAATGTCTCTGTAAATACCGAACTCCTTCCACATCTCCTTAGCACTATGGTCCTTTTAAAAGTTTGTAAAGAAGAAGGTTGCAAATCTTTCTCCTGAATCGCAACCCTAAGATCTCATCCTACTAACATTTGGTGGTCTCCCACCAACCTTGATCCCTGATTGACAACCTTCCCCTTGTCCTTTCACTTCACTTGTGTCCATCTTTCTTTCTCCCTATCCCTCTCCCTCTCTCTCTCTCCATTGTGCAAAAGTACCCCTTCCCTTTAATTGCAAGCTAGTAGGTCTATTACATGCATTTGTAACACCCTAATTTCTAAGGTTGTGACTATGCCTTAATTAATTCATTTCTTTATTTCATAAAGTGCATTAATCCATTTGATTTTCACATATGAGTAAGACTAAGAAAATGTGAACTGGAAATTTAGTGAATTTTTTAAACTTTCTATTAGTTGCTTTCTAAAGTCAATACTGCATAATAAATAAAATGAGTCATTGATATTTTTGAAAAGAACATGAAACACAATTTTTCTTAGAAGCTTACTTCACAAATAATTGAGCAGAATAAAAGAAATAACACATACAAACTTTGAAATATATATAATATGCATAAGTTTTCCCCTGAGTAAAGTAAGGTGTATAGCCTCAGGGTACAACTATATATGAGAATAAATTAGATCATAGGAGTATATACATATCAAAAACACTAAAGCCTAGGCCTACCCAAATCAAATACATATAAAAGAAAAGGTCTTAAACTCAGAGTAATAATCTCTAACTCCCAACCCAGTGTGGAAACTACACAAAAGCATAAGTCAGCAGACATTCACGCATAATAAAGATATCCAAGGAAGTGATCCACACCCTTGGTCATGTTGGGTATCCACCTCCTCCAAGTGCACTCATCCTCAAGATGGAGCGTCGGCTTCTTGCCCGCCATCTGATCCTAAATAAACATGTAACAGATGAATCTTCCTGCTTAGTTAACCAAACATAAAATGACTTAAAAAATACACATACAATCTATCAACCATGACGATTTGATTATTTTCCATATCTCACTTGCATAATAAAGCATTTTTTCTATCTCAACATATATTTCTTACTAACCAATTGCCACTAGAACTCCTAGAACTTAGTGGTCTTACACAATTTGGTTTTAGATGACTGTTGGGAGTACACCTTTTACCATGGTACAATGGTAGGCTTTCACCAAGTAAAAATTGCTCGTAGTCAGTCGGGGTTACTGAGGTGGCCTGGTAATGCCAGTCACCACTTGACGCCTCACACCCAAGGACAACTCATGTCCTATGATTATTGCACAAGTACCAACTATGGTAATCCAACAACAACTAGAATGATTTCCTCAGTGAATCTTCGTATTCAGAGCGTTCTTCCTTTTGCAGTGGCGTTTCGATGCTTTTGGCACTACGAGGCTAGAAACTAGCACATAAGCTTGCCCCATAATCACATAGTTTTGAGGACCCATATCCCCTTCATCATTCTAGGTGGCATTGCCATTTGACCTCTGCTTTCATCAATTATTGGCACAGTTGAAATTCCCCACGTTACTCATTTTAAGTTATACATTTTGTATTCCATGACGTATTTATGCTCACTTGCAGGCCTCTCAAGCGCATTATTCTCACTAGAAAAGAATTATAGTCACAATTTGTCTGAGTCCTAGAGAACTATCTCAAAAATGACACCTCTTTCAAGACATACAATTCGTACTAGAACCGGATTCTAGTAACACTGAGACTCATGCCCAAGTCCTTGTAATAACCAATCAACAATATCTAACACAAAGGAAATCATTGACTACTATTGGAAACCAACTGTATTGCACATAACAATCACATGCATGTCTCAGTGCCCAAGGTCACACCTCCTGATCTCCAAATAAATTAGTGCATACAACAATAATAATTTTTCGGGATTCATACTTCCCAATCCTTTCATACAATTAAAAACAAATAACAACACGTATATCAACAATCAAATTCAACATGGCAAGACTTAGTCAAAATATGCAATTTTAACACAACAATGTAACAAACATCAAAACCCTAACCGTACAAAATAAGATAGATTCAAGGCTCTGAAATTTAGCAAACAATTTTATAAACAAAAACATTTTAGATAGCCATGAACACGATTTTCTTATCTTTCTAACAAGATAAAACAATTGACTAGAAAAATCTACAAAAATTCCAAAATACAGTAGCACAGAGTTTTCCAAATTTTGACATAGTTCAAAGATTTGTAACTTTCTCCCTCTTTCCAAAACAATTTTGGGTTCTACTTTTTACAATTTAAAGTTAACAAAGACATCTTTCCAACAAGGTTAAAATTGTTAAAATTTGTTGTGTCATTCCAAGTAAATTTGTCATTCAAGCCCTCTTCCAGACTTTACAAAAGGTCCTTCTAGCAACCACTCTATTTTGACTTCTCTTTTAAAATTTAAAGATAACCTCTATAATTTTTATAATTTTTCTAATATGCATGGTTAAAAATAATTTTCTCTCTAGTTTAATAAATTGTAAAGTGTAAACATCATTTCAAGATGATACCACAAAGACTCAAAATTAAGAAAAATCACACCCTGTCAGAGCCAATTTCCAAAAAGGGTAGCCACCTTGCATGTCACAAATGAACCTTAAATTGACCTCATCTCTCAAGGGCTCTATTAAAGAAGTTGTTGCAAATTTTGTCTACAAAAAAATAAGAGAAATTTCATGAAAAACCAATGGGTAGATTTTAAGATAAGCACGAATTACTGAGACTGATCTAGAGAACTCAAACTTCCAACCAGTCTCACCATTCTCATGGCTCCCATTTCGAATTTTAAACTTGTCTAAAAGACTTGAAAAAAAATTAGGGCAGTCTCCCTTGTATTTGGAGCTCTTCTAGATGAAAATCAAAGCAAAATGAAAAAGAAAAACATGCAAGTCTTCAGTTTCAAGACATAATTGGCAAAATATTTTTTCTCAAAAACCTTTGTTTTCTTCACCAAACTCAACTTTTATGCAATGCAAGATTATGGAGGATCAATTCACCAAGGTCATCTCCTCCCAAAGGTAACCAAGGGTTGAGTTCACAAAGAAGAACTCCCTAGTTACCCTAGATGAGTTGAGCACGAAAATTTGAAGAGAGGAAGATGAATGAGGCTAGCTTTCCTTGGCTCCTAGCAATGACACCACCAAGAATGGAAGTGCAAAAATTTTGTTCTTCTTCTCCCCTTGTCTCTGTCGCACAAGACCAGAAAGAAAGAAGGAAAAATTGGTTTTTGTGTTGCTCTTTGGTGAGGGTGTTGAATGGATGAGAGAGAAAGGAGAGAATGAAGTAGTTTCGAAGTCACAAAGTGGAGAAATGAAGTGAAATGTGACGAGTGAGGAAGGGTGGCCGTGAGATTCGGTGAGTGTGAGAGTGAGTGGACTCCAAGTATCTTTCTTGGTACATGTTGTGAGACATGTGTCTCATGGCGTGTTAGGGAACTCAATTGCTCAGTGTAGTTTAATACTGTAAAACTATATCAACATAATTAAATTTTATAAAATTTAACCCTCAAAAATTAAAATTTATTAATTGATAAATTATAATTTTATCTATAAATTTATTTTATAGGTAAAATCTCCCGAGTACTAAATTATCGAAGAAATTTATAACTAAATAATTTAAATCAACTGTCAAACAAAGCAATTTAATCACACGTAAAAATCATATATTTTAAAATAACATTACACACCAATTAACTGTAAAAATAGCACTCATAAACAATTACTTAAAATAAATAAATAACTGTCTTATTTTCAGGATATTACACGTTCCCCTTTGCCACTTGGATGTGCACATTCGAGGAAAGGAAGATTTCTATGCATGCTAATTTGAAGGCTCTCACTACAAAAAAATGATAAATTTATGGTTGTTTAAAAAGTCATTTCTGGCGGCTAAAAACCGTCACAAAATACATTTCTGACAGTCAGGATCAACTATCAAAAGTATCGATGTCATAATATTTTGTGGCGACTTTTAGATGAATGCTGGTAAATTTGCCAAAAATATTTTGGTGGCTAAAAGTCGTCACAAATTTATTTATTTTTTTTTTATTTTTGAACATTTATTTTCGCACAAAAATATTATGGCGGTTGAAAACCGCCGCAAAGTGAGTTATTTCATTTTTTTTCTCCAAAAATAGTATTTTTTATAAAAAAAATCATATTAATCTTTCTCTAGTTTAATCATTACCATTAGTTCTATAATTATTTTCATTGCTATTTATTAAGTATAAAAATTGAGATAACTTATTAAATTTCTATTCTCTTAAATTTCAATATTATCATAATTATTGTAATTATTAATATTATCTTGTATAATTTTTCTTTCTTATTTATTCCTATTCACACCACAATCTTCAAAATGATTCATTCTATCCTATAATTATACTTTGCACCAATAGTCAATTACATCTTTTTTGATAGAATTAGAATTGCAATTAAAAATATCAAACATAATTTTAACATTATTTTGATTTGGGTAATAGAAAATGAAAGAAACAAAAAAACAATGACATCTAGTCCTACATATTACATATTAGTCTTACATATAATATTGAGGTAGTCATGTTGATAGCATGCATAGTCGATGAAATAATCTCTTGCGACATCTAGCAGAACCATGTTCCTCATACTCAGACTTGGTCACACACATTGCTTCAAAATCTCGACTCGTTGCCAACAGCAACCCTCCACGCCAAACACGTAGAATGGGACTGCAGAAGAATCATAAGTTCTTTTATGGAAAATACCAACTTTAGATTAAACAAACTATAAGGCAGATGTTTACTCTTCTTGAGTAGTTATCTTCACATGATAATGATCAAGAACTAGAGGCCGAAGCTCCCTCTCTCTACAACAAGTAGAATCAATTAATCAAACATTTACACCATGTTTAGCAGTAAGGTACATAATCTAAATCAACAATGCAAGTACATAGTTTAGTTATGAATGAAAAAGTTATTGTATCAAACACCACCTAAAAAAGTAAATATTTTAATAATTATATAAATATGTTGGTTAAAAAAAAGAAAAAAAGCTTGGGGGAGCCACATAACCAAGTTCTGCCACTGGATGCACATGCAATCAACCCAATCATAAGACAGGCTAAAGCAGTTATGCAGCATAATAAGTGGAAAACAGATAAAAGTCAAGGTAAAATACCATTTTCCATTCCAGATCTATACTCATGGCTATGTTGATAAATTCTTTATCCAAGAATTGTACACATGCCTCTACACCCCATGCTACAGTTGATTTGTTGGCTCTTCGGCAGTCATAAAGATGAAGAGCTTTAATCTGTCAAATCATCAAAGCCATAAAAAAACTTGAATAAACAAGCAAAGCACAAAAGGAATGAAGAGATAAAGAGAATATAACGATTTAAGCGCATGAAACTTTGCAAAATAAATTAAATCAAATAGAATACATAACAATTATTGCATTACTTTTCAACATGTTTCTTCATGAAACTCTTTCTTGTTAGGTGCCTTGTGAAAATACAGGTAACCTCCAAATATTTCATCTGAACCTTCTCCAAAAAGTACCATTTTCACTCCCAAGGCTTTAATTTTTTTGGACATAAGAAACATTGCAGTACTTGCTCTGATAGTCGTTACATCATATATTTCAATATGGTAAATGACTTCTTCAAGTACATCTATACCTTCCTGATATAGCAAAACAAAAGATTACTTCTTAGTGACAATAAAATAACTTATTTGAAAAAAATAAAATGAAGAGACAATGAGAGATGATCACCTGAACCGTGAAATAAAGTTTGTGGTGACAAGTACCAAGATAATCTACTACCTCTTTTGTAGCTTTAAGTAAGGAGAGCCCTAAATGGTGGAAATGTCAGATCATGAAGCATACAAAACCTAATATAATAGCTTCCTTGCGTTGAAGAAGGATAACACAACTCATTTTAACCTTTAAACCAATGCAGAAAGTATGTAACTGTGATCCCCATTGACGAGCAGTTTATAATGAGGATGGCTGAAGCACCAGCTTCATCAGCTATATTTGCCTTGGTTGTGAAACTACATTTTCCTCGGTGCACCAAAATGATCTCGTTGGTGAGCTAACAAGAGTACAAAGTAATACAAAATATAAATTACTTTTTGAAAAAAAAAATAGAGCTTTCAATCCAGACAATTATGCTTCACATGCTAGTAAAGTTACATTTGGTAAGTTTTCTAGCTTAATAACTAATTTAAATACCTTTTAGGCTTTATACAACAATCAGGAGGATCAGCCATGACAACTATTAAGATTGATCAAAGTGGGGACTTTTACCTAACAGAAGTGAAGAAATTGATCAAAGTTGTTAAAGAAAAATGCATGCATATGTATATATGGCAATAGACACTTTAAGAAAATAGAAATAGCCTGCATACCAGGTTGCTGAAAACCATGAAGACATAAGCTAAAAGAATTTTTATAATCAGTTCACAAAATATAGTTCCCAATCATCCCTATTTTCACCACCTAGATAGCCACCAAAGAAGGTCAATCAACAAAAGAAACGGCATTGAACTGCAGAAATTTTTACAGGGACAAAGGTGCAAGTTTGCATGACAACAATCATGTAAAAGAAATGGAAAAGTGATAAAAAGAAACAATAGATATCAAATAGAAGATGTTAGTATATTACACAAAATTTGCATACTCTTAAGTCTTTAACCACATAACAAACTTAGATCTCTCTGCTGCGAAAGCTATAAACACACCACCTATGAGATGATTATGAGTGTAAAAAAAAAGAATTACTTCATACACAACCAATAACTGTGACATGGAATCTATAAAAAGGCAACATAAAACAATTTAGCACGCAACCTCTAAAACTTAAGCAAGCATTGAGCAAACACCACAACATCATTGAAGGTGCAGATCATCTTTCCAGTTAATCCCACCTAACTCTCCAATTTTCATTTCATTTAAAGCGAAGTATTTTTTTCCGTGTTTTCCAAATCCCTTCATTATTCTAGAACTTCCCCATTAAGCAAACATCCAGGCCAACATCAAAAGTTAAAAACCTCCAAGAAAGAAATTTTAAATTGCAATTCATGTGAAGAACAGAAAAAAGATGAGAAAATTGGTACCGAAACAAAGTTGTTCTCATAAATAGGTCTTCTTGGGGCAACATCATCATGGTGAACTATATCCCCACCCAAAACCAAAGTAACAGCTCCAAGCAGGAACACATAGATCACACTATATATAGCTTCAACTGAAACCATGCTAAGAAGCAAATTCTTCAACTGCTCACCACCATTTTGGAAACCTGGTTATGTAACTTCACAAGTTAACTCCATAGGGCTCTCTGAATCAAGTAGAAAGTCTTCCAATGTTGCAAGGGACTTTAACTGCAGTCCAAGAGATTAATTCGATGATTTTTCGGCATTCTGCGCAAATTTACTAGCAGCCAATACTAGTTCCTTCTCCTGCATTGAAAGATGCTAACCTCTTTATATGAAAAGATTTATGTATAATATTATTGTTAATGCAAAATATTTAGAGTTAGACAGCACCCATCACTTGTATTTAGCTGATGTGTTGCAAGCACATCTCAGTTTTAGGATATTTTTAGGTTATATTTTAGTTAAATAATTAGAAAATAGGTTAGAATTAGTTAAGTTTATTAATTTATTGTTTTTAATTCAATTCATTACCATTTGAGTGATTTCAGGCCAAAAAGAGGAGAATCAAGCAAAAGAAAGAAGAAAAGCAAATCCAAAGTCTCGCGCGGATTTCGCCAATATCCGCGTGAGTCGCGCCACTATGGAAATTCAGAGCTTAGCCTCGAATGGTTCACGCTATCAGCATGAACCTCCACGCCATCAGCGCCAGCATGCCGTGAAGATGGCGCGATCAGCGCCAACCTCCGCGCGACCCGCGCCAGATGTCTGAAGCCAGCTTTCCAGCTTGTGGACTCCACACGATTAGAATGGGTGTCCACGCTATTAGTGCCATCCTTTCGAGAGGCCTATGCGATCAGCGCGGGACGCCACGCCAGCAGCGCCATGAATATTTCTTTCGTGATTTAAAATTATCTATTTCAAGATTTGGTACAGGAAAAGGCTTTGTTACTCCAATTAAACCAATCTATAAAAGAAAAGCCTCTGAACTGAGTAAAGGGGTTCCTTTTTACATATTACATATCATATTTTATCATTCTAAACCTCTGGAATTCAAGCATCAAGGCTAGGGTTTCTGCATAACTATGAATCATTCTACTGCTTTGATGTTCTTGAGGCCTATGGCAGGCTAAATCTTGTATTGTGGGAAGGCCATGAACTGATGAAAACTCCTCTGTAATTTTGACTGGTATTGAATAATATGTTTTGATTGTTTTATTCTTTTCTGTTTCACTTTCTATTCTTATTTGAAATTGATCACTTCAATTAAGTACTTAGAGTTAGGATTCGCAATGGGAACGTTGGGGTTCTAATTTCTGACCTGTTAAGAATATTTGTTCATCACCTAGGAATAGGGATGCGTAAGTGCAGAATTTTATAATATGACCTTTTAATTGCTTAAACTGATAGATTTCACTAAGGAATTAGGTTTTCGATTCAGGTTAAAGGGTTAATTCACTAAGGGATTAGGGATTAACTAACCTAGGAAAGGCTTATTCTTTGAACAATCATAAACAGGAATCCATATGATATATTCTCTAAATGCTTAGTTTGACAGAATCGCTAAGGGTTTAGGGTTCTCGATCGAATTAAAGGGCTGAATCGCTAGTTATCTTGGGTTTACAAATTTAGGAGAGATTTATCATGTATGCATGTTAACTTAACAAACCAGTCAGGTGAAAGAGGAGGAATCAGAGGGGATTGTGCCTAACCACAATTAATCTTCCATTGGTAATCTTTCAACCCAATTTACTGCATTTCTTTAATTTCTATTTTTGCATTCAATCAACCAATCCAATCAACAACATTTCTATGTGCAATTTCCTATTTTTACTTTCAATCACATTCATTAATATTGCTGTGAAATCACCCCAATCCCTGTGGAGAACGATACTCACTTACCTACTTTATTACTTGGAAACGATCGGTGCACTTGCCGTAGTGTGCGGATATCGCAACATTAGCCTACATAGTAATCAAATGCAATTCCAATTTGTTTGTGTTTAGAGATTGTAATAAGGTGCCTTAGATCATGGTTTAGTTTCCTTTGTGGAGATACTTTTGTTTGCAATATATGTTATCCAAGCTGAGTTTCAAAGCTTGATATAGCTGTTTGTTTTTGTTGTTCTGGCTTTTGCCCCTTTAATGCAGGAAAAATAAAAAGAAAATGACTATAGATGGCTATGTACGCAGTTATTGGGCTGTGGTCCACTACACAAGAAAATGAATTGTTAGGTTAAAAAAATACTAAAAATATGTAAATAGAAAATATTGTTAAAAACTTGAAGATATTACATATAAACAATTTTTTATTTGTTGGATTTTATGATTTTATTCAAAGAGTGATCTAAAGCCCAACAACTGCATATCCTATATACCTCCTTCCTTCTTCTCCATTATAGAACAAGTTTTCCTGCCCTATATCACAGTACGTAGCTCTCCCAATTCTTGGAGGAATTTGGTGTACATCAATATATACCATAGTATAACGTGCTCCGAAACCGTGTCAATATAACATTGTTGTTTTAACTTTTAGGTATTGTTTTATTGAAATTAATGTAAGAGAAAATAATTAAGGAGGTTGTGACTTATGTGTCCAGATAACAAATATGTGTAACTTAACGCATGCACAATAACATTATGAATATTGGAAATATCTCTACTTGCCTTTTTAATTTTAACTAATTGGTTTCTAACTAAAATGTGTAGTTAGTTTGTGATTTAAATGTAGTTCGAATATCTGGACAAAGTTAAAAATGATGGAAAAGTAATTGTTTAGTCACGATGATACTTGAAACGCAATGTTTCAAATATAAAATTAAACGTAGTAAATTTGGATGCCTATTAAACTCAAAAATCAGCAGCTAAAAACAGAAATTCAGCAGACTCAATTCATCAAACATTTTGTGTGCAAGAACCTGGACGATTCCGGCGAAGGCTAGGCTTCACCCGTTGGCGAGGGACAGCGGCACGATGGCCATTGACATGACGACACGATCGGCATTGCAGAGAGCGAGAGCCAGCATGGCCACCACTTTGACTCTCTTGGAAGTGATGAACTTTGCAAAACTCGACGACTATTGTTGCTGGCTCTCCTCGGGACCCAAATTGAAGCGGGTGTCGTTGGAGGAAACGCGGAGGCAGGGAAGGGAGCAGAGGGAGGCATCTGAGATATTGGTAAAGAACTTGAATTCCGTTCTCTTGAGGTTGGGCTTGGGAGAGTGGAACATCGCCGCTACTCTGATGCGGTGATTATGGGGTAGTGAGATTGCAACTTGAGATCAAGCCCCAATTGAGACATCATTTCAAAAAATATTGCACATGCAGTCAACCCAATCATAAGTGTCAAATGTTATGTGATGGAGTTTACAACGTGGAGTGAAAAACAAAAATGAAGAATGAATCTAAAAGCAATATTTCTGGGGCAAAAATTTAAAAGTAATACAAATTAATTAATTAATTAGGCATTCGGTGCAGGGGAGAAAGAAATTGGGAAAATGGTGCACCCAGACACGCCCAAGCTAGGCGTGTTTAAACACGCCCAAGCTAGGCGTTTTTAAACACGCCCAAGCTAGGCGTGTTTGCGTCCCATTTTCCCTATAAAATCCCCAAAATTTCACACAGTGCATCATTTGTAGCATTTCACATTGTGTGTAAAAGTTGTTCTGCGTTCTCTCTAGAGCTTGAGAGTGGATATTTTCTGAACCAAAGTCCTGCCAACAAGTAAGTTGTTGATTTAACAATTTTGCATATTATTTAATCTGTTATATTTTTTAATTAGAAAATTGTTAGGGCCATATGAACTTGTTAGCGACATAGATGTTAGATTCATAGAAAATTGTTAGAGTTGTTTGTTGGTTTAATGTATTGTGTTTAGGGTTTAGGGCTTGGGTTAAAGATTTAGGGTTTACGGATTTCGGCTTAGTTTTAGGGTTTAGCGTGTTAGTGTTTAGTGATTAGGGTTTGGGGGGTCGAGGCTAATGGTTTAGTGTTTAGGGTGTGTGCATTTATGGGTTAGGGTTTAGGGGGTTTAGAATAATGGTTTACCTTGTGGTTCATTCATACCATTTGACCTTCTTTGTAAAAGTTTGTTAGCCTTCTATATGGATTTTGTGTGTAGAATAGAATAATGTGTACTGTTTGTGTGGTTCAGGCGTGTGTTTTACGGGTTTAGGTTTTATGATGTGTTTTGTAGGGCTTATATTTTAGAGTTTATGGTTTTAGGTGCTTAGTTTATGGGTATAGGTTGTTTGTTGTAGGGTTTAGGGATTAGTTGTTGGGGTGTTCTATTTAGAGTTTAGGTGGTATGGAACATGTTTTAGGCAGTTTTTTTTGGTAGTGTAGGGTTTAGGGTGCTTGTTTTATGGCTTTTGGTATAGGGGCAAGAGTTTAGGGTTTTGGGTGTTTATGTGGTTCAGGCGTGTGTATTAAGGTTTAGGTTTTGCAGCTTATTTTATTGTTTGTTAAAATTTGAAGTTGTTGTTTTTGTTGAGGGCAGGAAATGAGTTCAAGTGATGAGGACTGTGTTCGTCTTGTCTTATTTTTCAATAAAAGGAAAATTGAAGGGAGAAGAGGTATTGTCTTTGAAGGGGAGAAAAGGATGACACGTATCAAGCGAAAAGCAACATTGGGTGATTTGCATGAGAAGATACGTCCAAAAATAGGTCTAGATGACAAGACATGTATTACGTAGCTGACGGCAAGAATATTGTAGCATGAACAATACATGGTGTTTCCAATACAGGATGATGAAGAATTGGAAATGGTGATTGAAGAATTTTTGAATCAGCCAAGGAAGCATTTTTTAGAGTTGTATGTGGATTATACCGCAGTAGAGGATGTTGTTTTACCCACGAGGTCAATTGCTTGTAATTCAGCACATATTGCATCATCATATGGTGTTGTAGGTGCAAACATATCCGAGGAAGATTCACATGACCCAACTTGGGTTATGGATGACGATGATGAAAATATCACAATGGAAGATCGTCTTCTTCAGGAGAATGCCAATGCGTCCGATAATGATGAAGATTCTGGTGTGCATGCGACTACATTCCAACAACATAATAACGTGGGGTCGTCTGATTTGTGGTACCATTTGGACGTTGGACGAACACAATCAGAACAACCTGTTGAAGGTATGTTACATGACTTATATGAATGATGAAGTCGTATAATATTTTTTCATCTGTATATTATAGTATTTTAGTTTACAAACCCATGTTTATTCAAATGTTTTGTATTTAAAGGCGGTACGGTTATTCCTTTTTAGGACGGAATTCCACATTACACATATATTGATTGGAATCACCCAAGCGAAGAAGAATCTTTTATCGGTTCAGCTTCAGGTTCGGGTTCAGTGCAAGGTCCCTGGCAATTAGGGGATGATTTGTTTGTTCAACAGGAATTTCCATCCAAAAATGAGGCACAAATTGCAATTAAGCGAAACCTGATGAGGGAGCATCAAGAAAGCCTGACAGGTTTGCCATGAAGTGTGTTGCTCACAACGATGGTTGCCCTTGGAGGTTAGGGTGTATAAACCAATGTACGGTGAGAAGTGGGTGGTTTCAAGATGGGGTGGAAAACACAATTGCCTGAATGACCATATAACACAGGATCACAGACAACTTGATGTTGATATTATTGATTCACTTGTAGTAGGTATGAACTCAAAATTTTTGCTCTATATGCGAAATATTAATTTGTGTTAAGGTTTGTTGTTAATGTGAATGTTACAATTTCATTTTCAGGAATGGTTAAGGAGGAACCGGGCGTGTCAATTGCATTGGTTCAGGAGAGGATCACCAATAGCTATGGATTTAAAGTTTCATATTATAAGGCATGGTATGCGAAACAGAGAGCAATAGCAATTATTTATGGAGATTGGGAAGAATCTTATGCATTTTTGCCGAGGTGGTGCAACGACATGCTTCGTTTTTCACCAGGTTCTTTTTTTGATATTCAAACCAATGCTTATTATGTGGCACATCGACTGGTACGAGGTAAGCGTGTGTTTCAGAGGATGTTTTGGACTTTTAGACAGTGTTGTGAGGCTTTTAATTTTTGCAAACCCGTCATTCAAATTGATGGGACTCACTTTGTAAAATAAGGGAACACTTCACACTTAACCAAGAGGGGGGTGAATTGGTTAGCCTTGGTAAATTTAAAAGTTTCTTTATCAAACAACAAATCAGAGTAATCTTGCCCTTTGGATCTTTATCACAATTCAATCAAGAATCTTTATCCAAAATCAATCCATGACTTGTAATGCCTCAAGAAACAAATTATACTACAGAATTCACAACAAGAAATAACAAATATGCAGTAAATGAGAGAGCACAAGATTTATACTGGTTCATCTCAAACCCTATGAGGCTACATCCAGTTTCTTCTACTCAACACTAGAGTAGAGTTCCACTATATCAAAAATATTCTTACAAACAAATATACAAGCCTCTCTTTATCAACCCTAGATAAAGTTCAGAAGTCTAAAACCCTATCAGACCCTTAGAGACCAAAACCCACACTGAGAACAGTACTCAGCTGTCCTTAGAGAAACACTATCTCTACACTTGCAAGAAAACCAAATTACAATGGAACTTACACACAAAAATACAAACAGAGAATTTACACCATCAAAGAGTAAGGAAAGAATTCACCTGATGATCCAAGAATGATATGCAAAGTGAAGAAATATATCAGGTTGAATCAATTACAATGTGCAGAATCAATGCC
>PYAF01001335.1:295967-325731 GCA_007407185.1 Glycine tomentella | reverse complement strand
GCCACTGGGATGGGGCTATCTTGACTGTGGCCACTGATAATGAGATGTTGAGAACCTGAGATCTCAGTCATGCATCATATAAAGAAGATGAGCATGCATTATATGCATCATATGATGAGTACGTTGTGTGTTAAATAGATGATATGACTTAATTTGTGTGCTGCGTAGATGGTGTAAATTAATCTGTGGGGAAATCATCTGTGGTTGTTATTTTATAAATATTATGATAACCATCTGCGTATATATTCTTTATGAATGTTTTATTCAAACTGTGTTTGTCATAAACTTACCCTATTTTGTGTCGGTGGTTGACACCTGTGATGACCCCAATTTATTTGGGCGAGCAGAGAAACAGGAAAGCAAAAGTCGTAGATGTTTTTGAAGAAGGATGATGAAGAAGTTTGTTGTAATTTATAATTTTCTGTGACATGTAATTGTGTTAGATCGTCTGTATATTATCTTGGATATTGTATTTGGATTGCATCATGGACTATACTTTATTATTATAAATAAACCATGGTGAGGGAGAATCGTTTATGTTACAAACAAATTGTAAAATCGAAGCAAGAAGAAAGAAATTTTTTATGAAATTTATAACTAAGATACTTCTAATACAAAGTGGAAACGAGATTTCATTTAAAATCAATCGAATACGAGAGAGTAAAAGGAGGCGTTACATGTGGTCCTGCCTCCTCCACACGACAACTCTCGGTGATGACAGAATTAAGTGACCGACCTCCCCATTCGCCCAATCAAAGTCGAATGCCGCCCTATTGGGCTACTGGTTGTGAAGTACAACGCCCCTAGCCCATCAACCTACAATTTAAAATATATAAACATCAGTGACAACTATGTCATCTATCATAATTAATTTAAGTGCACAAATAACGATGTGAACAAAACTTACACCACGACCCGTCTTCGCACCCTACTTCGTGATGAATAGCTTCCCATTTTCCCTGTACCAAACCATGTACTCATGGTGTGGTGACAACAACCCCTGAAGCAAGGGAGGAAGGTCAATGCGCTGGTCTCTAACCTCCCAACGCATAATAAATGGTCTGAGCTTACGAACCCAGTTGTCTTCTCGTTTACCATGCAGCGAAAGGTCATGCACACCCTTCAGCTTCCTGGGAGCACGTGGGATTGGCTAATCCCTCCCGAATTGGCGCATGCATCTATCCGGCTGGGAATATTCAACTGTGTGGAAGCATATAATAGGAGTAGTTGCCATCCACAACAGTCGTTGATGCTCAGAGGCACCAAGAAAGTCGTAGTCTCCATATGGTTGCCATACGACCTGCACAGAACAAAATAACACATCATTACGTAACAACATGTTCCACAAATGCAAACGTATAATTACTGAAAAATTACTATATGTACCTCGTGTCGAGTGAGGGAATCCAATGTCATCCTATACAACACCAGCTCGTGCGGTGTAAACCGGCCTAAAGCGTTAAACGTAGTTTCAAAATAACTAACATAAGTATACTATAGGACTTAATTTTAAAAATTGTTAACAAAATCAAAATATAGTAACACATACCTGTGTCCGAAATGCCACTCCGCCTGAGTAGGCAGCGGAATAGCTGGAGCAATGGGTGGGAATCTAAGCCACGCCCACACCTAAAGCAGCATATGACATCCACCAATGTCACTTTTGCCTGGATCTGTACACTCGCACATTTGTCTAAACAAATGTGTAAGGATTGCGGATCCCCAACTGTATCCACCGATGTCCGGGAAGTCCCCAGCAAGCAACGGGATATAACGTGTTGCGATCATGCTACCTCCAGATCGGTCGCACAGCAGCCATGATCCAATAAGCCGTGCAATGTGGGCCTTCATAAATCGCGTCATGTGAACCAGTTCGGGAACCACCTCACCCCAATGCACAAAATGTCTATCAAAGAAAGACAGGCGCAAATATCCACCTCTCAACTCGGTGTCCTCCTCAGCTTCGTGACAAAAAACGTACTCAATGACGGTCGCCCAATCACCTACCGTCACTCCAGTAACGACATTGCCCTCCGTGGGCAATCCCAAAATACCAGTCACGTCTTCCAACGTGATGGTCATCTCTCCCTATGGCATGTGGAAGGTGTGAGTCTCTGGCCTCCATGGTTCAACCAGAGCACTAATAAGCCCATCATCCATTTAAAAAATTTATTAATTAATTAACAAGTACATTTATCAAATTAACAAGTCTTTACTCATTTCATACTTGCATACCTGAATATGTCGCATGCGTGCGACATGAAGATACCCAGCATCGCGCAACATATCACAAACGACATCGGGTATATCGTCGGGATGTGGTTCCCCCGTCACCTTACCACGTCAAGTCTTAAATACTCGAGCTGTGCCCTCGTTCCACACAACTTGTGAAACGTGGGTGCGCTGAGTACGCCTACGCAAAGTTCCCCACTTGTATGGGGTAGGGACAACATAGGCTGTCGGATCCATGGGCTCACCCTCATGATCAAATGCAGATCGCGACGAATCAGTGGAAGATGAATCAACCATCTAATCAGTATCTTCATATACAAAAAGATTCTTTCAATGTTAAAGGTTAGGGTGCTCTTTTACTCAAGGACAAATTAAAATTGCTAAAGGCGGAGATTAAGATAATAAGTCAAAGTTTGATGGGTCCAAGGAAAAAGTGGAGGACTTGGTGAGAACATTAATCGATTGGATTTGAAGGAGGAAATTGAAAACCTATCCTTGGAGGTAGCATGTGAAAGAAAGGATGTGATAAAAGAATTTTGGAGGAGCTCTAGAATTAATAAATCCATTCTTTGTCAAAAGTCAAGAGTGAAGGGACTCAAGGAGGGTGATTCAAATACAAAATTCTTTTATGCAATGGTGAATTTGAGGAAAAGGTGTAATAATATGAAAGGCTTAGAAGTGGAGGGGTGTATTGTGAGAACCCTTGTATGGTGAGCCAATATTTCCTAAACAAGTTCAAGGAGGAGGAGAGGTTGCATGTGTTATTGGATCGATTGAAGTTCAAGACTATTAATGGAGAGGAAGACAATAGGCTTACTCAATTTTTGAGAACAAGAAATAAAAGATGCGGTATCGGAGTGTAATGGAAACAAAAGCCCGAGCACAGATGGGTACAATTTATAAAGAGGTGTTGGGAGGTGATCAAAGATGATATTGCTAGAGCTATAAATAATTTTCATAGCAATGGATGTTTGCCAAAAAAAGACAATCCTCAAGGTCTTGGTGACTTTAGACCTATCTCTTTAATTGGAAGCTTGTAAGAGATTATAGCTACGATATTAGCAAAGAGGATCAAGAAGGTGTTAGGGGTGTAGACAATCCACATTGTTAGGGGGCAGGAACATCTTGGATGGGGTCTTGGTTGGAAATGAAGTCATTGATGAGGCAAAAAGATGCCTTATTTTTAAGGCTGACTTTGAAAAAGCATATGATTCAGTAAGATGGGATTTTCTAGCATATATGTTACATAGGTTAAAATTTTATAGGAAGTGGATTGAGTTGATGTGTGGTTGCTTACAATCTTCTTCCATCTCGGTACTTGTGAACAAAAGTCCAATAGAGGAGTTCATAGCACAAAAAGGCTTCCATCAAGGCGATCTGTTGGCACTGTTTCTATTTTTTGTTGGTAGCAGAAGGCTTGAGTGGCTTGATTAGGGAAGTAGAATCCAAAAACCTTTTCTTCAGGGTGGAGGTACACATGGCAACTATTGGATACAGGAGGAGCTTCATGAAGTTTCGAAGTCTTTGATACAAGATGAGTTTTGAGCTTTCGACATGCTTGAAGACTTGGAATTTTATGTAAAAGGAAAGCTATCTGATTGATCCATGCATTCATGCATTCTCTTATTCGTTCATTGATTTAACTAAGTGTTTTTCATGAAAATCAAACAAAGCTTTTAACATTTAACTAAGGTTTTAATTTGATTCAAAGGTTATTGGAAAAATTATTTTTGTACTGTTGTAATTGATTACATTAAAGGTATAATCGATTATTTTGTTCTTAGATCATTCTGGAAAAGCTTTCAAGAATAATGTAATCGATTACTACCTATCGAAATAATCTATTATTTAACCTTTGTTTTCACATATACTGCTTTGCTGAAACACTTTAATCGATTACCAATAGGTAGTAATCGATTACAAAGCTTTACATTGCTATACATGATTTTAAGACTCTCTGGAAGAATCAATTACCAATAGATAGTAATCGATTGCACAGGCTTAATTGAAAAAGTTGTCTTCCTGTCTTAATCGATTACCAAATGTTGTAATCGATTATGTAGTTCATTCTGTTTTATAAAGCTTCCTGACTTAATCGATTACCAAAGATCGTAATCGATTACATAGTGTATTTTGATAATTTGAAGCTTGTTGTCTTAATCGATTACAAGACGGAATAATCCATTATTTTGCTCGTTGCTCATGTCCAGAAACTTGTAGAACACATTAATCAATTACAAGGTTGATTTAATCGATTACATGAGCATTTTAATCGATTATTAGGCGCGTTTAATCGATTATTGACAGTTACAAAAGTTTGTTATAAATAGAACCAAAGCTCAGCTTGTTTTGTAACTTGATTAATTCGTATTCTGAGCATACACAAGCTTTATAAACACGTTCAAAGTGATTTTCTGAGTTCTATGAGTTCTTGCATCAACTAAAACACTCATGGGTTTTTGAGTGATTCTTTAAAGCAAGAAGTTTCTTTCAAAGGTTAAGGAAGAAGAATGTTAAGTTTGTTTTTGTCTTTCAACCTGAATTGTTCATTCATATGTATGTCATTCACTGGATCATCAGGTTGTTTCTTTCCTTAACTCATTGATTGTAATTTTGTTTACATGTTTTGTTGATATTGGCTATTGTAATAGGATTCTTCTAGCTTGGGACTAGAGAAGGGTTCTCTACCTTAAAGATTAGAGTAGTGTTCTCTGAATCTTTCTCCTTAGAAGTCTAATAGGATTTTAGATTTCTGTTCTTTATCTAGGGTTGATAAAGGGGAGGTTCTTGTAAAAGCTTGTAAGAATATTTTATAATAGTGGAACTCTAATTCAGTGTGAATTAGAAGAAGCTGGATGTAGCTTCAAGGTTTGAAGTGAACCAGTATAAATTACTTGTGTTCTTATTTCTATATATCTATTCTCATCTTATTCATTGATCTTTAATTCTTTGAGTCATATTCATTGTTCAACAAGTTCTGTTTTTGATCTATTGAATTCTTGGGCTGAGCTATTTGATTGAGTAAAAGGTTTCTTGGTTTTGAAAGTGATAAAGATCCTGAAACTCTGATTTGAATTTGATTTTAAAATACCAAGGTTCAACCAATTCACCCCCCTCTTGGTTGTTGTGAAGTATTCCTATTATTTTCAGCAACGGGGTGGGACGGGGATGAGTAAGTGGTTCCTCGTCCCCATCCTCGCTTTAATAAAAAATCATCCCGGTGCCCATCCTCATCCCTAATGGGTATGGAATTTTTTTCCCTATCCTCGTCCTCGTTAGGTATTGGTATACCTATACCATCCCTATAATTAAAAAAAATGCATAAAAAATACATAAAGAAATAAATTTAAAAAATTTGAACAAAGCTAAAAAAAATTGAATGAAGTAAGTGTATTTTAATAGTTATATGTGTCGGGTACAAGTACGAGCAGGTAGATACATACTATACTTGTCCCATTCCCCTTTTAAAAAGTCAGGTATTATACATACCAGTACCCATGCTCAGTCAAAGTGGGAATTACCCGTCAAAGTTGCGGCGAGAGCGGGGTGGTACCCACAGGCACGGGTTTGTTTGCCATGTCTAGGTGGAGGTTGGAAATGCTCATTTGAGAATTGCACTCCAATTTGAGGATGACACCATAGTCTTCTTTAGAGATGAAATGAAAAATTCTTTAACCTTGAAGGCTATCCTTAGATGCTTTGAATTGGCTTCTGGCCAAAAAGTAAATTTCCACAAGAATAGCTTGGTGGGTATCCATGTGGAACAAAGGAAGGTTAATAATTTTGAAAAAAATATTGAATTAAACTACTATGACCATTTCTTTTGTCTACTTAGGACTACTGGTGGGAGCGGATGCAAGGAAAGCTAGCATGTGGCAACTAGTCATTAATAAGATGAGAAAAAAGTTGGCACCTTGGAGAAGGAAACACTTATCTTTTGGTGGAAGAATATGCTTGGTAAAATTCGTTCTCTCCTCTCTTTCTTTATACTATTTTCCTTTATTAAGATCCCCAAAAATGTTTTGTGCATGTATTCTAAATAGAATTCAAAGGACTTTTCTTTGGGGAGCAAAAATTGAGAAAAAATAAGGTGTCATGGGTTAAATGGGATAAAGTATGTTCTCCTATTAAAAAGGGAGGGTTGAGGATTAAAAATTTAGAAATCTTTAACAATGCCTTGTTGGGGAAATGGTTTTGTAGGTTGTTGTGTGAAAAGGGGAGCCTTTGGATGAGAGAGCTTGTAGTGAGGAAGTATGGTGTATTATACTCTTGTAGATTGTGGTTGTCCTATTAGAGGATCTCAATTGTGGTGTGACATATTAAATTCTTGTGAGATGTTTGAAAACGATTTTGGGTGGGTTCAAAAGTTTGTGACAAGAGAGGTTGGTGAAGGGAGAGAGGTGAACTTTTGGAGAGTAAAATGGGCCAATTATGAGAGTTTATGTAAATGATTCAATAGGATCTTCCTAAACTCGGAACAAAAGGACAAAATTAATGATTGCGAAGGTGGGTGGGTGAAACAGGAGGAGTGGTTGTGGAAATTACAATGGAGAAGACCAAGTTTCAATGGGAGCTTAGTATAGTGCAACAAATGTGGGATGCCATTGGGGACAAAAAGCCAAAACAAAATACACTAGATGGGTGGACTTGAGCTTAAACTTTGGGACTATGTATGTGGTGAAGGAGGTGTATGAGAGCTTTTTTAGGGATGAGAGGGTGGAGAATGAAGATTTTTATTGACTATTGTGGAAGCTACATATTCTTTAAAAGGTGAAAGACATTATTTGAAGATTGGCGCTTGATAGAATACAAACTATGGACAACTTAGATAAAAGACACATTGTTCAGGTGGAAGCTAATTTAAATTGCATGTTGTGTAATGAATACATTGAATAATCCCATCATCTCTTGTTTGAATGTAGATTTGTTCACTACATCTAACTTCGTGTTATATGTGGTATGGTGACATACGAGTTCTGCCATCATCTTGCATCGAGCACTTTTGGCAACACAAAGGGTCGATTATGGGGAAGAAGAGTAGTTCAATATGGTGGACTGTTTGGGCATCGGTTGTGTTGGGAATTTGGCTACATAGAAATAATCAGGTCTGCAATAATAAACCAATTGACTCTAGGCTAGTTTTGGATACAATTTGCCCCAGGGCATGGTCATGGTGTAAAGCATTTGTTAAAGAATTGATGCTCCTCTGTACGCGTGGAATATTAACCCTCGAGAATAGTTGATGCAACTACTGTAATGCTTTGACTCTGCGAATATATTATGCTGGATGGAAAACACTAGTGAATAATATAGTATGTGCTGAAAGATGCATTTTCTATTCCACTCGAGTGATACATGTAAGAGAATTAACTACCTAAGTATATGTTGGGTTCTAAGTATGTACTGATTGGTGGCTTTGTCAGTCCTTGTGGCATATGCTCACCTTTTTATTATTAATATATGATCTTCGTTGTGAAAAGAAAAAAAGAAATAAACTTGGACGTGTGCATCATATGGAACTGGATGTGAAACCAAACACTTGGACTCACTAGCAATCATGTCTTCCTTTTTTGTTTTTCATGGAAACCAACAAGGCAATAAACCACGTTATTTCAATGAATTTGGATACAACATGACTTGCATTGGTCCAATCCCTTTTGTATTCAAAAACAAAGATATTGTATTCAAAACAAGAAGAAAAAAAATTGAAACTCAAAAACATAAGTAACCAAACACAAAGGGGAAGGGGGAGTTGTGGCAAGGTAAAGGGGCAAGAGGAAGCTTACCCTTCCAATTCCCACACACACTCTAAAAGGCATGGCTTTGCTAGCTAGCTACAACGAGCAATGAAGAAAGTAAGAAAGATTTGACAAGTAGGAAGTATGAGGAGAGAGAAATTGCATGGAGAGGATAGAGGATAAAATACTATAGGCTTAGTTGACGATGGCCAGTTAGCAATGGTTTGGTATTAAATTTAATATCTCCATAAATTAATTTTTGGAAGTTTGTAACTTTTCTATATTTTAGGATTTAATTTTAAGAAAGTTGAATCAAAACATATACTTAAATAGTAAGAAGTGTAAGTCAACTGGTTGAACAAGATGTATGAATTTTTATAAAAAAAATTATACATATATTTTATTC
Source organism: Glycine tomentella (assembly GCA_007407185.1). Lineage (NCBI taxonomy): Eukaryota > Viridiplantae > Streptophyta > Magnoliopsida > Fabales > Fabaceae > Glycine > Glycine tomentella. The sequence goes on along the minus strand of PYAF01001335.1, from coordinate 317,355 downwards.
TTATAAATAAAAAAATTATACACTTAAATCACAAACTGAGTAGATCAGCTGGTATGTAATTATTACCAATTAACTAATTTTGGTCTCCAACAATCTTTAAATATATAATTATGTTAAATATTTAAATATTAAACAATTATCAAAACTTTCACTTAAAATCACATCCTTCACCCATTGATCACTCCAAAAATAAGTCTTTCTTTTCACCCTTTCTACTAACTTTGCCTCAGAACCAACATGGTTTTATTTAAAGAGCCTTCCTCCTCCAAAGAACTTCCTACCAATAATTTCCACTCTTCGATTTTGCTCCTGTCATACGCTAATTCTGTCCGAGTGCCCCAAAAGAAAAAAAAGAGAACATAATGAAAAAAAAGAAAGAAAAAAAAAAGATAACAAAATGAAGAAAAAAGAACAGATAAAAGAAAAAAAACAATTTTAAAAAAAAGAAAAAAGAAAAAAAAGAATAGTTATTAGAAGAAAAAAAAAGAATAAAGAAAATAGAATAATTTTTTTAAAAAAAAGGAGAAAAAAAAGCCTCATAGGGACCAAATGGGCTCTTTGAGAGCCCATTAGGTCAGAAGCAACGGATAAAAGGCACAAAGGAAGGCAACAGTAAGGGGAAGGGACATATTGAACTACTTGTGTGTTGAATTAATTTTACTGTTTTTTTGAAAGATTTGTTTTAGTTGCGTGAAAAAGAGTCGTTAAGGCGTTAGACCTTGAAACGACGTTGAATTTGAAGAAAATGCGGGGAGAATCGCTTAAGGCATTGGACCTTGAAGCCATCTCGAGTAATATGTAGATTTTTTTGAGAAAAAACAGAATTGAGTGATCCTTTATTTGAGTACTTTTAGTTTTTTTTAGAAAAGATTTTGGATTTGTGGTAAACCCTATGAAATCAAGCAAGTCGGGGACCCAACATGATATTCACAAAATCTATCTACATGTTATTGAAACACCAACAAGCGAGTCAGAGACCCAACATGGAATGTAAGAAACATAAGCATGTATTAAATAAAGTTAAAATGGAATTGCAAAAATAAATGAATAATCGACATAACAATATGTAATCAAATGAATCAAATGAAAAAGGATAGAATAGAAGTGGGGAGTATACTTAGTAATTAGGGGTGCATATAGAAAGAACAAGAGTGTAATCAACAGAGCTTATTAATTTCAAAATGGTCCAAGCCCAACAAATAAGGGGTGCATTTATGAATATGGGGTGTGAATATCATTACATGTTTTGTTTTGAAGTGGGCCGGCCCAATAGTTAAGGGTATGCAGTTATGAAAAAAGCGGTGTAAATATCATTACATGCTTTGTTTCAAAGTTGGTCAGGCCCAATATTTGAGGGTGTACATTTATGAAAAAAGGGGTGTAAATAGCATTACATGTTTTGTTTCAAAGTTGGTCAAGCCCAACAGTTGAGTGTGTGCAATTATGAAAAAGGGGACTACAAATAACATTATGAGTTTTTTTTTTTTCCAGAGTATAGATAAAGGAGGTGTACTTATTAAAGTTTTTTTTTAGGATAGGGTTAGAACCGAGTCAGATCGAGCTGGCCCAACCCACGTTTAGCTGCTTGGCACAACAACCACATCAACCAACAACGTGAGAAAGAAGGGCACCACCTTATTGGAGGATTCTTAGCCTCCTAAGGCCACCAGCAGGGGCTGGCGACACGATGGCCACCGCGGTGAGGCCGGCACGTGGTGGCAGCATGGCAGTGGCATGGTGGTTGCATGTGGTGGTGGTGGTGGTTAAGCTTTAAAAAAATGAAACCTCCATGAGGAAGAAGGTGAGAGTATGCGGAGGAGGCATGGCCCCCTGCCACCAACGCCGAGGGGCCTGGTGGCATGAAGCCGCGGTGGGGGTGGTGCGCGGTTGCGGTGCAGAGGCAGTGATGGTGTGCGCGGTGGTGGAGGCAAGTGAGATGAAAGAAAAAAAAATGGAGAAGAGAGAAAAGGAAGAGAAGGGAGAAAGAGAGGAGAGGAAAGAAATGAAAGATACATCAGAGACCCCTCTCCTTTTTCTGATGACAGTGCCAAATGGCGCTCTTTGATTAGTCAGTTATCCTCCTCTAGGATCCGCAACTCTTCTCTCATTAATGCACAACTCCTCCTTTATATGGGTGTTGCAACTGTAACACCCTGAAATTTAATAACTACAAATGTATGGTCAAAATGTTTCTTACACAATTATTTGATATGAGTGTTAGGTTATGTGAGATTTAATTGGTCTATATTTAAATTATTTATGTGAAATATTAATTAGAGATATTACAAAAATAGTTGAAGAGAAATGACCATATTACCCTTCCTTTGATGCAGAAATTACAGAAATGCCGTTGAGGTGAAAATGACGATAATGCCCTTGGATATTTTTGGTTAGATATTTTAAAATTGAAGTTACAAAAATACCCTTGAGCCAAAATTACACAAATACCCTTATATATTTTGTTGAGATATTTTATAGTGAAAATTACAATCATACCCCTACGGTAAGTGACAAATTATCATAGTACCCTTGAGGCTAAAATTACCAAGACACCCTTTGATATTTTGTGAAAGCTTGATGAAATTACAGAGTGCCCTTGGATGGCAAATTACCAAAATACTTTGTGACAAGAAGCCTCAAAATAGGATTTCTATGAATTTTATATGGTCATAACTTTGAAATTTTATTCAGGAGAATTCAAGCATCAGAAAAATATGGAAAAATGATAAATAGAATCTGTGAAATTTTCTCTTAACTGTAGGATGAATAAATTTATTCAATAAGATGGTTTAGTAATTTTGATGGTTAGAAGCAGAACGGACCAATCAGAATTAAGATAAGAGCAGTCTTGTATGTAAGGTCTATGTAGCACTCTGTATAGATTGCTTGTGAGCAATTTATACTGTAATTGAAGTTAGTTTCTGGAAAACTCTAGAGTTCTATTATTTAATATTATCCTTTAGGTAGAAGAGTTCAAATTGAACTTTACTTCCTCTTAAGGAATGCCATGTGTGAAGTCATGTTGGAATTGAATTCTTCTTCTTCATAAAAGGTGACATATGGGCACAAGGAGAACCACACAATTTTCTTCTCTTTATGGAAATGAAAACATGATAAGTAGAAAAATACCTTAAGATTCATAAATTAAAATGATAAGATACAATCATGAAGGCTTAAGAAATACCTAGCCACTTGTAAGCCACCATTGATGAATGAATAAAAAGTCATCATAACCTTGAAATACATGTGTACAAGTATGGCATGAAGAGAAGAAAAATCTTCTCTTATTTCTCCTTGTTGGCCACGTGAAATAGGTAGAATAATGAAGAAGATCATGAACTTGCCAAGTGGAGGGACACTTGAAACTTAGAAGATTTTTATAAATGATAGAAGATATTTGGGAAAACCATTATGAGCTTAGTTAGAATGAAATGGAATGAGATGAAACTATGTTCTACTGAAACCAAATGGGAGTAACTAGCTAGAAAGGGTAGAAATGTCCTTGAATATTTAATTATTTTCCAAACTCTATATAAAGGGAGGAAGGCCTTAAGTGGAAGTCACATTCAAGACACCATTCTTCCACCTATTCCACGTGAAACCTCTCCTTCATTTCACTTTCATCCTTTCATTTTCAAAGCATAAAGAGACCCCACTTCCTTGAAGAATCACGTGTAAAAGCTAGTACCATTAGGAAGAGATAGACAAGCTTCATAAGAGGTTATAAGGTATATATAGGGAAGTTTTATGATAAAGATAGTTTAAGTGTTACTTGTGTTTGAATAAGTGTTTGAAGTTCTGTGAAGTATGACTGGTATATGAGTAATTGTTAGATTTAAGTTATAATTATATGATTGAGTGCCTAAATGAAATTCTATACTTGCTGAAGTGTTCTATGAATCTCTGTACATGAATGATATGTTGAGTTTCTATACATGAGTATTAAGCTGAGTTCTGTACTTGATTTATGTTGAATTTTTGAGTAAAGTATATGAGACAGTGATTGAAGACTGATGTTGAAAATAAATATGAGTTGATAAAATAAAAAGAGTTATGCATTAAGTGAATGAGTTTCATGTGCCTCATGTGCATAAGAGTTACCTCAGAGAGGAGGTGTGTATAAGAGTTGCCTCAAAGAGGAGGTGTGTCAGATAGCTGCAGGAACTGAGTTCGAGCGTTCAGACAAGAGGAGTCTGAGCTGGGGGGTGACTCGATAGTGGGGAAATCATGCCACCCATGATGATCACATGAAGTGTGGGTGAGAATCCTGTTGCAACACTGTGGTACCCTGACTGATCGTTTCAGTGTTGTGCCACTGGGATGAGGCTATCTTGACTGTTGGTTGTTGATTTGAGGGGGAGCTATATGAAGATTACTTGAAGAATCAAGCAATGAGAGGACTTGGATGTTTTGGCTTTCAACATGGTTCAAGCTTTGAAGAATGAAGTGTGTGATTAAATGTAAAAGGATTGAAAGCATTTTGATGATCCAAGCTGTGCATACATATCATTCATACACATCTTAAAGCATTACATCATAGAACTTTAAGTAATTGATTGAAAAATAGACTAGGTCTGGTTTAATCGAATAAAGCATTGAAAGAATCGATTATTTTTTTCATAAGGCATTCTGGAAAATCATCATTGTAACACCCCCGTAGGCCTCCGGTGCGTTATCATTAATAATATCAGTTTAACGTTTCATTGACGTAACATTATTTAGCGGAAGCAAAGAATCATTTTTTTTTTATTCATTATGTATGGAAATCAAAATATCAGACAACATACAGATAAAGCACATAATATAAGCCCCTGCTGATCCAGTTTCTCATAAATGAACGTAGACAGGTAAAGAAATGTATACAAGATAATCAGGAGGAAAGTCATCTTTTTACATATCATTATTGTTCTGTACATCCATATACATCATAGTTTTCACCACATCATGGTGATACAAAAGAATAGTTGCCCTCATTGAGGGTATACAGAACTATACAACCCATCACAGGGTACAAAACATAATCAAAATACAAAAATGAGCCTTCAAGCTCCTTCTACTTCTCAGTCAAGCAGAAATGTCTCTATTTGGGCCTCCTGCCCTGAGACTGCTCTCTTCTGTCTGAAGAGTCACCTGAAATCACAAATCCCCACACGGGGTGAGATACACATCTCAGTAAGCTCAGGGTCCTTGGGAAATCATTCCCACCCTGGCCCACAATTCACAACACAACAATAGATAAGCATACATATCAAGTAAATTTCACACCCATGGCAGAGTTCCACTCCATGCCCATAAGTCTAGCAGAGTTCCACTCAATGCTTTTCAACATATGGCAGAGTTATACTCAATGCCCTCAACATCTGGCAGAGTTACACTCCATGCCCTCAGCATATGGCAAAGTTACACTCAATGCCCTCAGCATATGGCAGAGTTACACTCAATGCCCTTCACAGATCATAGCATAGCCAAGTACAAATAATACAGCGTCTTATTGGTATGCAACAACCAATGCATGCATTATGAATATGACCATCACTCCCCAGGAGTGTGGTGTGCAACCAAATGGGAATAAATCCCCAGGGACTCAGAACTTACCTGGCAGGGTATCAGTCTGTAGTTCCTTCCCTAGTTTGTGGTTCCCGCCACCAACAGTCACAGTTTCACGCCCTATTCGAGGGACATTTAATATCAAAACCAGTTCACAGATATTCAATCATAGAAATAGTTCATATACAGAATCCCCTATCCTAGGGTTTTATTCAATCTCAGTCCACATTAGGCTTCTCACAGACCACATAAGGTCTTCCAAGGCTGAATACCAGGCATCAGAGTTGTCCCTGACTCAATGTACAACCTATGCACAGGCTCACATCAGCCTCATCATCTAAAATCACTGGAACGGTCTGAGTTTCACTCAAAGCACCGTTCAAATAGCCCCTTAGGCACAACACAATCATTATCTAGGCTCTAGCATGTCAATTAACCATCATAAGTGACTATCACACAGCCACACATACATTTACAGAGCTAAAATCAAACATTCACCAATTCAAAAACTGAAAGCTAATCCTTCATCACTAGACAATTCTAAACAGGTTTCTCTACAGGACCCTGGGCTAATTCTAGCCCCAACTCATATGGGTCACTATTCACAGGAAACCCCAAATTCTAAAATAGTCGGAGAAACTTGAATTTCTTACCTCAGTGGCGACTAAAAAGACCTCAGGACAGCTTCCTTGAGCCCTGGTGTCCTTAACATGCCTTGGGTCTCCGTCAAACTCAAGTTCTCTGAGCTTCTCCTGGAGATTCCACTTCTCACTCACAAAGGGGTTTTCAAGAGCAGAAATGAAGGATTAAGACTTTCTAAATGTTTCTCTCAAGTTCAACAATCACAAGGAGGTGTTTCGGCCAAGATATAAGGTCACAAAAGGCTTAGGACAAGCTTCAATGGAGGTTTGGGGTGTGGGGAAGAAGAAACCATGATTTTTGGGCCAAAATTTTGTAAAATGGCCTTTCAATACTAGTTCTGTCGACGTTCCCACGCTAATCGCGCCATATATGGCGCTATTCGCGCAAAAATAACGCAACTAAAAGCTTCCTGGGCATTTATGGCGCTAATCGCGCCACTACGGCGCTAACCGCGCCAACTGGGCGCGTCTGTGGCGCTAATCGCGCCAAACTGACGCTATCCGCGCCATTAGGCCGCAAGAAATGACCTTCTAGTGCAATTTCACGCTACTGGCGCCATATCCCACGCTACTGGCGCTGCATCCCACACTGTTAGCATGGGATTTTATTTTATTTTATTTTTTGAAAAAAACCAGGTTATTATAATCATGAACACTTTAATCGATTACTCCATCGGATTAATCGATTATATGAATCTTAGCATGCTTTGATATTGGCTTTATGACTGGTTTAATCGATTACCATGTAGCTGTAATCGATTACATGTTTATTTGGAAAATACAGTCGCTACATTAATCGATTACCACTTCTTGTAATCGATTACCTAGTCCATTTCATGTTTTGCATTCACGCTGACTTAATCGATTACCAATAATTGTAATCGATTACATTACATACATGATTTTTTACATTGTCTGGTTTAATCGATTACCAGGAAATGTAATCGATTATTTTACTAAAACTGGATTTTTGCTTAGTTTGATGTAATCGATTGCGTGTTGGGTTAATCGATTATTTAACTCGTTACATGAAAGCAAGAAGTCACCAAAATCATTTTAATCGATTACAGGAGCCTAAGGAGCGCTTTTAATCGATTAAATTAGTTACGAAAATTAGTATAAATTGAACCCATGCCTTCTATGATTAAATTTTTTTAAATAAGAACTAAAATTTTCGAATTCTAAAGCTTTCTAAGGATTCACAAAGGCATTCCCCTGGGTTCATTGAGTCTTGCTTCTATTGATTCATTCATGGGTCACTAAGGTGTTAGTGAAGCAAGCTATTCTTTCACAAAGGCTAAGGAAAGTTGTTCTGCATAATTGGCTTGCATTCAACCTGAGATTTTCATTCATATGCATTTCATTCTTGGATCATCAGGTGAATTCTTTCGTTACTCTTTGTGGGTGTAAAATTTTTCTGTTGAATCTTTGTATTTGTGGTTCTATTGTAAGTGATTTTTCTTTCAAGTGGAGATAGGGTTTCTCCAAGGACAGCTGAGTAGTGTTCTCAGTGTGGGTGTGGCTTCTAAGGATCTAATAGGGTTTTAGATCTCTGAACTTCATCTAGGATTGATGAAGAAAAGCTTGTAAATACTTGTAAGAACAATATTTGCAATAGTGGAACTCTACTCTAGAGTTGAGTAGAAAAAACTGGATATAGCCTCATAGGTTTTGAGGTGAACCAGTATAAATCTTGTGTTTTGATTTATATTCTGCAGATTTGATTATACTTGTGTGAATTCTGTTTTGCATGTGTGTTCTTGTGGCATAACAAGTCTTGGATTAATCTTGGATAAAGATTCTTGTTTATTTATGTGATAAAGATCCGAAGGGCAATAAAACTCTTATTTGAAACTCTGATTTTCATCAAAAGAAATTTTAATTTACCAAGACTAACCAATTCACCCCCCCTTTTGGTTAAGTGTGAAGTGTTCCTTATTTTTTACATTGGTACCACATGATAAGAGTTTAAGAGAATCATGCACAAGATAAGAATTTAAGAGAATCATGCAACATGATACGAGTCTAAGAGAATCATGCATCTTTGAGGATGTTGTTATGAATATCTGCATATTGAATATATTCTGTTGCTTAAATTATGTTTATCATAAACTTACCCTATATTTTGTGTCTGTGGTTGACACCTGCTATGACCTTGATTTTATTCAGGTGAGCAGATGAATAGCGAAGAGAGAGACTGCCTAGTTGTCTACAAGAAGAAGATTTTGTTTAAAGATATGTTGTTTGAAGATATATTCTTTTGTTACAGAATGTCCTAGTTATTTGTATTATGTAATAAAACCAGTGCCAGTTTGTACTCTTATTATATGTTACTTCAGGTTTATAAATATTAATCAGTGATGAAATTTTCTTGGAGTATCAGTTATTGGCAAAATTCTGCTATATTCAACTGGGTGCTCTTAAGTAAGTTGAAAAGAGTTTTCATTAAAAATCAATAATAACAAGATCGTAAGTTGAGGTGTTACAACAGCTTTCTTCCTTTTTTTTACCTAATGGACTTTGCTTTTTTTCTTTTTTCTTTTTTCTTTTTTCTTTTTTGTACCCAGACAGAATTAGGGTATGACAACTGCCCCTCTTTACTTATCCTTTATTGAAAATAAAATATAAGTAAAGACAAAGAAAATAATTCAGTTCAAGTGAACCTTTAAAAGATAACAACATGAGAATGAAGAAACTTCAGAAAAACAATATCTGTGTATCAACAGAATAAAGAACTTTGAGTTCAACGTGACAAGGCATGGAAACGAATCTCATGAAACAAAATGCAGAGGACTTTGAGTCCTATGAAACATAAAAGCAGAGGATGTTGAGTCCTGTGAAATAAAAAGCTGAAGACTGAGGACGTTGAGTCCTATGAAATGTAAAAGGTTGAGGACGTTGAGTATTATGAAATGTAAAAGGCTGAGGATGTTGAGTCCTATTAAAATGTAAAAGCTGAGGACGCTGAGTCCTATGAAAATGTAAAAGCTGAGGATGCTGAGTCCTATGAAATGTAAAAGCTGAGGATGTTGAGTTCTATGAAATATAAAAGCTGAGGACGCTGAGTCCTATGAAATGTAAAAGTTGAGGAAGCTGAGGACGTTGAGTCCTATGAAATGTAAAAGCTGAGGACGCTGAATCCTATGAAATATAAAAGCTGAGGACACTGATTCCTATGAAATGGAAAAGCTGAGGACACCGAGTCCTATGAAAATGTAAATGCCGAGGACGCTGAGTCCTATGAAATAAAAAGCTGAGGACGTTGAGTCCTATGAAAATTGCCAACAGGTAGTGATACTCAAAGGCTCAAATCTGTAAGAAAGCGAGAGGTTGACTCTTTGAAAGGGTCACTTATTCCAAACTGAATCTTAAAGCCTGATATGAAGCATATGAGTTTGGAATGCATTATGATGTATGAAATGAAACATGCGAGCTTCACCCTGAAATGTAGTAAATGTGGGCTTTGTACCCAAAAATACAATGCGACTGTTTGTGAGTCATGAAAATGAGATATGTCGAACTTTAACATTCTGGGACTAGGTGAGCCATAAATTGTGCAATGCTCATAACATTCTTTCTCTCTTGTTATACTTTGCTAGTATTTTTTTCTTTTTTTTCTTTTTTTCTTTTTTTTTTTTTGAAAAACACATATTGACTGTTTCTTTCTGAAAGATGTGATGATTCATGCAATTTCATCTTGATTTTTGCAGATCTCTTTGAATACTCCATCAGAGTGTATGTTTTGTTTGGTCCAATTGCTTTGCAATTTTGGAAGATGGCAGTGGAGCCATTTGACGTTCAATCAATCAATTGAAATATTGATTCCAGAGTTCGTCCCCCCCTTTTAACTTTGATTTCTCTGCACAACAAGAATATATAAGGCTTCGGGATTGACCACGTGAACCATTGAAGAATGGCAATGGATATTTACACTTTGGTATATGACCAAGTGAAACTTTCCTGATTTAAGATCATAGAGGGATGCCATGAGTCCACCGATCCCATTGAAGCTTGATGATATGGGCTGATCCCGAAATGATTTATGCGACAAAGACTACCCTTGGATTCAAAAGGAACCCTAGTAACTCTGCATGAGCGACTGACATTGAATGGACCCCAATTGCCTTCGGGCATCTTCCACGAGCTCCTTGTTGAATGAGTTTCTCAAATGTGCAAGTGCGAATCTCGAGATTCTTTTTTTTTTAACAATCATAAGCGTGTGTGTGTTTCATTCCAGAATCCAAATTGAAAAGGGAAATTAGGCCTTCATTGATCCACATGGGCTTTATTGGGCTTGTAACGTGGCTAGCGGTTAAGAAATCTATGAAAGAAAGGTCAGAGAGGCTCAAAGAGTGTTTAAGGGTTATATAGAGTAAGAACCTTGAGCGCTTTGCTTGTACTTTTATTCATTTCAGCTTTTTGGTTGGGCTTTACTCCATTTATCTTATACATTGACCATCATTGCACTTTTGTGCACTTTTGGGATGAAGAAACATGACCATGTGTTATTTCAAATCTTGACTGGAGACTTTTACAATTTGGATTTTGGAAAAGAACCTTTGATAAACAAACGCTCGTGATTGTTTTCTTTATCTTTTTTTTTTATTATTTTTTACATATATACCCTAACTTTTGCTTAGGCCACCCTTTCGGGTTTTCAACCTATCGAGTATGAACTTCTTATTTGCCCCTAAGTTCGCTTGGAGCTCGTGCATGGTGTATGTCATTGCCACAGTGTAGGGATTGGAGGTATCTTCTGTTGTCATTTGTTATGCCTTTGTAGTAAGAAGAAATGAAAAGAAAGGAAGAAATTAATGAAAAAAAGAAATGGAATAAGTTGTTCAGGTTCTCGAAAGAGAATTTTCAAGGGTGAGAAATATTTAAAAGATTTTCAATTGACAGATTAAGACAAATGACTCTCACTATTCACAAAACTTATAAAAAAAAGATGAGGTCGCATGCGTGTCTGCATTTACTCTTTGATTTGAAACACAATCAATCAAATGTTTATTCAATTTGACTCATTGCACGACACCACCATCAAACATGTAGAACGCACAAATTTTTGATTTGGCAGACTTGGAGATCAAGTTTAGAGCACAGGTCACATGAGCAAACAACCATCGACATATATTCATATTCCAGTGAAAGTTGAATAAATATGCAAAGATATAATCGTGAGGAAAATGAGAGGTGATGGCATCAAATTCATCCATACTATTAATGTTGCAATTGTTGTTTACAATAATAACATAAACATGAAAGTCCTAATAAGTCCCTGGAAATGTCCAAAAGAAAACCTTCAAATTGCACCAAGCATCACAAATAGTATCGCTTGATTACATCAGAATTCATAAGCGAAGGCAACTGTTCACCATCCATGTTTGTGAGTATTAGTGCTCCACCTAAGACAACATTCTTCACCATAAATGGTCTTTCCTCTCTCTTCAATTCCTATGTCTCTTGATCCTCTATAGCACTCACAGAAGAACTCCCATGGTTTGCGAGTAAGTTAGCTTGCACACTGGGATTGTCTTCCTGAAATTTCAGTCAACCTGCATCAATCAAACTTTGCACTTTATGTTTTAGAGACATACAATGCTCAGTGGAATGTCCCGGGTCTCCACCATGATAAGCACATGTCACATTCGGGTTGTATCCTCGAGGGAATGGAGGTTGAGGAATCTTTGTTTGGTTTATTGTTACCATTGCATTGTTAAGAAGATATGGGAGTAAGTCAGCATATGATATTGGGATTGGAGTGAATTCTACAGGCTTCCTTTTTGGAAAATTCCTTCCCTGGTTAGTGTTTTGGTTGGCATTAGGTCTTGGTAGTGCAACAGGTGGATTTTATTGCTGGTTTAGGGGTGGCCTTTGTTGTTGATTGGGTGTTCTTGGTTGATAGGGTGGTGGATAGTGGGCAGGGCTAATATTGGCTGAGTAGTGATGTTGCTGTGGAGAATATTGGTACAGGGGATTATAAAGGGCTTGTGAAAAGTTTGGCCATGTGGGAACAACAGCTACAACATGAGCTTTTCCCTCCTTCTTGTTCTCGTCACTCATCCCGAGTCCCCTATTACTAGGTTCACAGAAGCAAGATGATTAAATTTTCCTTTCCTTATACCTACTTCATTTCTCTCACCAACAAACACTAGATCTGCAAAACTTGAAGGCATGTAACCTACCATATTCTCATAATAGAAAACTAGCAATGTGTCCATTATCATGGTTATCATCTCTCTCCGCCATGGGGGTACTACTTGAGCTGCCAGGTCTCTCCACCTTTGAATGATTCATTATCTCTCTTGCACATGTTTTGTAGCTGCATTCTATCTGGATCCATTTCAGAATTGCATTGATACTGCCTAATGAAGGAATCCATTAGATCCTTCAAGGAGTTGACCCGAGAGGGTTTTAGGTTAGTATACCAGTTAATAGTTGCTTCAGTCAAGCTTTTCTGAAAGAAATGCATCAACAACTTTTCATCCTTCGCATATGCCCCCATCTTCCTACAATACATCTTTAGGTGGTTCTTCGGGCAAGTGATCCCCTTGTATTTATCAAAGTCTGGCACCTTGAACTTCGGAGGAATGAGCACATCAGGTACTAAGCACAATTCTGACATGTCAAAAAAGCCATAATTTTCTCCTCTTTCAATGGCCTTCAACCTCTCCTCTATATGATCAATTTTTCTTATCAACTGCAGCAGGAATCCCTTCTTCCATCACCAAAGGTAAGGATTGTGATGGTGGTTGATACTGAGGAGCCCCCAAAGCATTTGGAACAGGGACACCAGAAAGTGTATGCCCTTCACTAGTATATACTGGATAAACCCTGAAATCGATCAGAGTGTGGCCCTGGGGAGCTGCATGTGATTCTTCCATGACTTGTGGAACATGGGCATGGGTATGATTGGGTTGGGGTTATTAATTCTCAATGAATATGGATGTAGAACTACTGATATTCTCACCAGAAGCATGTACAACAGTGTGTGGTGTATAATCGGGAGGCAAACCATATGGTGGAAAGGAGTATTGCTTTGGATCGGGACATAGTGAGGCCCATATGAATTTTTCGTCGCCTCGTCTCCTTGACCTACTACACCTGAGACTGGACAACTCTCTTGATTGGAATCGGGTGGGTGAATCAGGTCCCTCTCAGTGGCAATACTGGCAACAGCAGTAGTGGCGGCATTGCCCTCCATCATCTTCCTCATGCTCATCATCACTTCCATCATTGTTGTCATTTTCTCTTTCATAGCTTCCATATAAGCCTTCATTTTCTCTTGTACTTGTTCTATGTCACTCATTATCGTAGTCTTGGCACGCGTTTGGTATGGGTGTCATAAAGCGCAATCTTTCTTTCTTAGCACAATGGTTACTTTTTTCTGATTTCAAGGAAAGAATGTAATAGGCAATGCATAATAATGCAACAAAACATATATGTATGAATGCATGTAAAAGATAAGTTGCTAAAGTATTGCGAATTCTACATAGAATGTTCAATAGAACATAGGGTCGAATCAACTCTAATTTTCATGAAAACAATATTTTTCATTCATCTTATTAGAGTCAAAGTTCATTTGGAAATAAAACATAGGCACATAAAAAATTCCCAATTATGTAAGTCATTAGCTCAATCATATGTTAGCAGTAGTCAAAGAAGCTATGAAAACTTTATCCATCCACTGCCCCAGCTTTCGCAAGCTGGTTACTTCCAGACTTTTTACCTTGACTTGATAAAACCTTTTCTTAAAAGGCTTTGCTTAGTCCGACCCATTTTCCAAGGAATTGAAATTTTGATCATCAATACTTCGGCAACCTATCGTAGAGAATATATGATGGATGAGCAGGACATACTTATGGGAGATGTATTTGTGAGATCGACACAAGTCGCCTGAAAGATCACCCTTTCTTGTTGTCAAACGAACAGGGTATCATGTTCATGTGATCATCGGCCACTTTCAGGAAAAAAGAGAATATAACCCCGACATGGTTTGTTTATGGATATGACCATGATACCCAACACATGCAACTGAGAACACGGTGAAAGCTTTCGCACTTCATTGTGACTTTTGGCAACACAGAGGAGAATGCAAAGCATGAACAAATATATGTTAGAATCATGCATGGGTGAACATGGCATACGAATGATGACGACAAAATGTATGTAATTGCTGGGACAAGCAAAATGCTATATGAATATGTATGAAAATGCAATGACTTATGCAGTGCATGAATATAACAAATGATGATTGCAGAAATAATGTCCATCACGATGCTATGAAGAGATGTATGATGTGACCAAGGAAACAAGGTGGGGTGAGTCTACTCTGTGTCCTTAATTTTTAGGAACCTAGCGGAAAGGTCTAAAAGTCCACTATTCAGTGACAACTTCCAAGGGTAGTTTCGTGTAATCTCACTGGCCTCTAGAGATATCATTCTCTTATTTAATGACAATGCGGCGATAGGGACTACCTGCGGCAATGCATCACAAAAAGAGGAAAACTTTAGATGAGGCTTCACTGTCATCAAGCAAGTCGAAGACCCAGCGTGACCACAGATCGACCTCCACTCCCTATGGCTCACACAAACCCGGGTATAGTGCCCAATATCTCAAAGTGTGTGCAAAAAGTGTAAGTGTCGTGTGTGAACGGAGCAACCTAAGAATTACCTAACCCCACCTGCAAAACAACCAGAAATTTCCCAAGCAGATACAACAAGTATAGCACATGTCGTCTACCCTAGAATTCAATACCTCAATTTATTTCTAACCACAAAGGCATAACAACATAGCAAAGGATATATATACAATCATGAGCGAGACAAAGAATAAAAACGATATTGAAGGAAAACCACGAAAAGAATGGTAGCGAACTGAAACAATAACAAATGAGAGCACAACGAAAAGAAGAAAAAAAAAGGAAAAAATAATGAAAAAGTCACGATAAAATTTCACACTCGATCAAATGGCTTAACTCTCTAAACAGTCCCCAGTGAAGTCACCATCTGTCGCAATGTGTCTGACCACGACGAGACATCGATGAAGAAAAGAAAAAGATAAAGGGTCTTCCTAAAAAGGAAAACTAGAGGGGAGTCGCCACCAATGTTTATTTAAGGAAAACGTCGGAAAAACTAAAGAGATAAAGCATGGTCTACGATTTGAGAGAAAAAAGAGTTCGGGAGTCATTTACGCATGGGAAGGTGTTAGCACCCCACGCGTCCGTCACGAAGACGACAACCTTTAATCGAGTGTGTTTAAAATAAAGTGAATTTTTAATTATTTGTCTTCCCTTAAGAACATGACTAATGCTTGTTTTATTTTTGTTTATGTAGAAAAGAAAATCAAATTTTTATTTTTAGGAGATAGAGGATTTTATATTTTTTAGATTTTTAGGTCGACAAGGGGTTTGCCCTCGCTCTTACGTATTCCCAAGTGCAATGAGGAAATCAAACTTACGTAGTTCTTTGTGGAAAACAACTTGTGTGTTGAATTAATTTTACTAT
This sequence comes from Glycine tomentella, assembly GCA_007407185.1. Classification (NCBI taxonomy): domain Eukaryota; kingdom Viridiplantae; phylum Streptophyta; class Magnoliopsida; order Fabales; family Fabaceae; genus Glycine; species Glycine tomentella. The sequence continues at coordinate 301,661 of PYAF01001335.1, read as the reverse complement.
TTTTTTTTTGAAAGATTTGTTTCAATTGCGTGAAAAAGAGTCGTTAAGGCGTTGGACCTTGAAATGATGTTGAATTTGAAGAAAAAGCGGGGAGAATCATTTAAGGCATTGGACCTTGAAGCCATCTCAAGTAATATGTAGATTTTTTTGAGAAAAAAAGATAATTGAGTGATCCTTTATTTGCGGTAAACCCTATGAAATCAAGCAAGTCGAGGCCCCAGCATGATATTTACAAAATCTATCCACGTGTTATTGAAACACCAAAAAGTGAGTCGGAGACACAGAATGGAGTGCAAGAAACATAACTGTGTACAAAATAATATTAAAATGGAATTGAAAAAGTAAATGAATAATTGACATAGCAATACATAATCAAATGAAAATAGAAAGGGATAAAATGAAGTGGGGAGTACACTTAGTAATTAGGGGTGCATACAAAAAGAAAGGGAGTGTAATCAGTAGAGCTTATTTAACTTCAAAATGGATGAGGCCCAATAGATAAGGAGTGCATTTATAAATATGGGGGTGCAGTTATGAAAAAGAGGGTGTAAATAGCATTACATGTTTTGTTTCAAAGTGGGTCAGGCCAACAATTGAGTTTGTGCAGTTATAAAAAAGGGGTGTAAATAGTATTACATGTTTTGTTTCAAAGTGGGTCAGGCCCAATAGTTGAGTGTGTGCAGTTATGAAAAAGGGGCTATAAATAGTATTACAAGTTTTTCAGATTGTAGATAAAGGAGGTGTACTTATTAAAGTTTTTTTTCGGGATAGGGTTGGAACCGGGTCGAGGCGACCTGGCCCAACCCACGTTTAGCTGCTGGGCACAACAGCCACAACAACTAGCAGCGTGAAAAAGAAGGGCACCACCTTCTTGGAGGATTCATGGCCTCCTAAGGCCACCAGCAGGGGCAGGCAGCGCAGTGGCCATCGTGGTGAGGCCGGCACGTGGTGGCGGTGCAGTGGGGCTTGGTGGCGGCACGATGGTTGCGCGCGGTGGTGGTGGTGGTTAAGCTTTAAAAAAATGAAACCTCCATGAGGAAGAAGGTGAGACTACGCGGAGGAGGCATGGCCCCCTGCAGCCACTGGCGAAGGGGCCTGGCGGCATGAGTTGCAGCGGGGGTGGTGCACGGTGGCGGTGCAAAGGCGGTGGTGGTGCATGCGGTGGTGAAGTGAAGTGAGATGAAAGAAAAAATAAAAGAAAGGGAGAAAAGAGAAAAGGAAGAGAAGGGAGAAAGAGAGGAGCGGGAAGAAATGAAAGATACCTTAGAGACCCCTCTCCTTTCTCTTATGACGGAGTCAAATGGCGCTCTTTGATTGGTCCATTTTCCTCCTTCGGGATCCGCACCTCTTTTCTCATTAATGCACAACTGCTTCCTTTATATGGGTGCAGCTTTCATTTCTTTTTTTTATCTAATGGGCTTTACTTTTTTTTTTCTTTTTTTTTTTGTACCTGGACAAAATTAGGGTATGACAGTTGTTATATTAAAAAAAAAACCAGAGTAGGAACCACCGCCAAACTGGCAGGAAAAGCAATACACCATCACATTAGATTTACTAAGCTCTACGCTGGGCCTCAAATGATGTTAAAGAAAGCAAATCCGCCAAAGGCAAGTAAAGCGAAAAGAAACAAAAGTTCTCCAAATTTCACAAACAAGGCACAAAAGTGCAATGATGGTCAATGTATAAGACAAATGGAGTAAAACTCTGCCCAAATAGTTGAAATGAATAAAAGTACAAGCAAAACGCTCAAGGTTCTTACTCTATATAACCCTTAAACACTCTTTGAGCCTCTCCGACCTTTCTTTCATAGTCCTCTTAACCCTGGCCACGTTACAAGCCCAATAAAGCCCATGTGGATCAATGAAGGCCTAATTTCGCTTTCAATTTGGATTCTGGAATGAAACACACACACGCTTGTGATTGTTAAAAAAAAAGAATCTCGATATTCGTACTTGCATATTTGAGAAACTCATTCAACAAGGAGCTCGTGGAAGATGCCCAAAGGCAATTGGGGTCCATTCAACGTCAGTCGCTCATGCAGAGTTCCTAGGGTTCCTTTCGAATCCAAGGGTAGTCTTTGTCGCATAAATCATTTTGGGATCAGCCCATATCATCAAGCTTCAATGGGATCGATGGACTCATGGCATCCCTCTATGATCTTAAATTAGGAAAGTTTCACTTGGTCATATACCAAAGTGTAAATATCCATTGCTATCCTTTAATGGTTCATGCGGTCAATCCCAAAGCCTTATATTTCCTTGTTCTGCAGAGCAATCAAAGTTAAAAGAAAAAAGGGGACAAACTCTAGAATCAATATTTCAGTTGATTGGTTAATCATTAAATGGCTCCATTGCTATCTTCAAAAATCGCCAAGCAATTGGACCAAACAAAACATACGCTTTGAGGGAGTTTTCGAAGAGATCTGCAAAAGTCAAGATGAGGTTACATGAATCATCACATCTTTAGAAAGAAACAGTCAATCCTTGTTTTAAAAAAAAAATGAAGACCAGAAAAACATAATTAGAGAGAAAGAATATTATGAGCATTGCATAATTTAAGTCTCATCTCATCCCAGAATGTTGAAATTCGACATATCTCATTTTCATGACTCAAACAGTCGCATTGCATTTTTGGGTACAAAGCCCACATTTACTACATTTTAGGGTGAAGCTCGCATGTGTCTTTTCATTCATCACAATGCATTCCAAACTCATATGCTTTACATCAGGCTTTAAGATCCAATTAGAATAAGTGACCCTTTTAGAGAGTCAACCTCTCACTTTCTTACTGGTTTGAGCCTCTGGGTACCACTACTTGTTGGCAATTTTCATAGAACTTAATGTGATGTATGTCTGAACCCATTGGCCATTAGTTTTCCAAAATCTACCTTGCAATGAAACCCAAACTTCAAGTATTCTCCAAGAACACAAAGCTATCCAATTTCACGTGGAACAAGGGCTGTTTGTAAGCTTTTAATTCAGCAATGGAAGATGGAAGGGAGGTTAGGGATGAAAGGGGAAGACACCATGGAGAAGCTCTCCAATAAGTCTAGGAAGAATCACCACAATAGCTTGAAGCCATTGATAAGAAATAAGAGGTTCTTGCACAAGAACAAGAGAGAAACTCTCACACAAATTTCAAATTTGTATTAAGGAACCAAAGTTAGCTTACATTCAGTTTTGGGCACCTTATAAAGGCCACAAAATTACAAGATAATACACAAGAAATGACTATTCAAATGAAGCTTGTAGTTCACACTAAAGGAGCCTAAAGCAAGCTTAATGAAGCTTGTGGTGCAAGCTTCTCCTAAGTGACCCTTGGTTGTCCCAAACTCTCTTGGTTGTCCCATTTTTGTAAAAGGTGCAATATTTTTAACTTCTAAGTGCAGTAAACTAATTTACTAAGTTGTTACACAAATTACACACAAATGCACCTACACCTCTTTACACAATTGCACTAAAAAGCCTTTTTATTATTTCTACTTTTACTTTTAACAAGTGCTGAATTTAATTGGAATTAAATTGAACTTGAGACATTAAAATCCAGCCTTTGTTATCCTTGAGTGGGTGTGCTTCATGCATGTCAAAATTAGCCTTGATGTGGTCTTGAAGTTCTTGGGTTCTAGCTCTTGTTATGGGTCCTTTAAAGCTCACTAAAGGAAGTGTTTCAAGCTCTCCTTCTAGACCTTTAGCTTGCCATGGACCTCCATCATCCCCTCCTTCTTGAGAGGAACTTGACCTCAAGTTTGCTTCCCCACTTGTATCTACATCATACAAAGAAATATCACAAACATTGAAAGTATTACTCACACCATACTCACTAGGCAACTCAAGTTTGCAAGCTTTGTTATTGATCCTCTCTAAAATCTTGAAAGGTCCATCTCCTCTTTGTTGGATCTTGGATTTCATTTCATGAGGAAATCTATCCTTCCTCAAATGAAGTCACACCAAATCTCATTCATTAAAGATCACTTGCTTCTTGTGCTTATTGGCTTTCTTTGCATATTGTTCCATCTTTCTCTCCACATGTGCCTTCACTCGTTCATGCAACTTCCTAACATAAGAAGCTTTAGGCAAAGCATCATGATTAACCATAGAAGAAGTGTTAGGTAAAGGCAATAAATCAAGAGGAGTTAAAGGATTAAAGACATAAACAATTTCAAAAGGACATAAGGAAGTAGTCTTGTGATCTACACTATTGTAAGCAAACTCAATGTGAGGTAGATACTCCTCCCAAGTTCTCAAATTACCCCTGATATAGCATCTAAGGAGTTGTCCCAATGTCCTATTTACCACCTTAGTTTGGCCATCCGTTTGTGGGTGACAAGTTGATGAAAACAAGAGTTTTGTACCTAGTTTACCCCACAATGTCTTCCAAAAGTGGCTAAGGAACTTTGTGTCTCTGTCACTCACAATGCTTCTTGGTAATCCATGTAGTCTCACCACTTCCTTGAAGAAAAGATTGGCTACTTCACAAGCATCATCACTCTTATGACAAGGAATGAAGTGTGCCATCTTTAAAAACCTATCAACAACAACAAAGATAGAATCCTTTCCTCTCTTGGATCTTGGAGACCAAGCACAAAATCCATAGATATGTCAACCCAAGGGGAGTTAGGAATAGGCAAAGGTGTATACAAATCAAAAGGCATTAATCTAGATTTAGCTTTATGACAAGTAATGAATTGAGAAATAAGCTTATGCACATCATGCCTCATTTTTGGCCAAAAGAAATGTTCATGTAAAATAGCCAAAGTTTTGTCTACACCAAAGTGCCCCATCAAATTATTCTCATGAGCTTCCCTAATGAAATGTTCTCTCAAAGAACTTTTAGGAACACATAGTTTCTTTTCCTTAAACAAGAAACCATCATGTCTAAAATATCTTTGATGAGCCCCTTTCTCACACAAAGCAAAAATATTAGACAAGTCATGATCACTTGCATACAATTCCTTTATGTGATTAAAACCAAGCAATTTAGTTTCAACCGTAGAAATCAAGCAATGCCTCCTTGATAAGGCATCCGCTACCACATTAAACTTTCCTTGCTTGTGTTTAATTACATAAGGAAATTGCTCAATGAACTCAACCCACTTAGCATGTCTCTTGTTGAGTTTGCCTAGACTTTTCAAATATTTAAGAGATTCATGATCACTATGTATCACAAATTCCTTAGGTAAAAGACAATGTTGCCAAGTTTGCAAGACTCTAACAAGGGCATACAATTCTTTATCATAAGTGGAATAGTTCAAACATGCACCCTTCAATTTCTCACTAAAATAAGCAATAGGATGTTTATCTTGAATTAAAACTCCCCCAATGCCCACATTAGATGCATCACATTCCAATTCAAAGGAAGCATTAAAATTAGGCAATGCAAGGATAAGTGCATGAGATAACTTATCCTTCAATGTTTGAAAAGCAATTTCATTTTCTTGCTTCCAAGAAAAGCTCATGATTTTCCTCATCAATTCATTCAAAGGAGAAGCAATGGTACTAAAATCCTTCACAAATCTCCTATAAAAGCTAGGTAAACCATGAAAGCTTCTCACATCCTTCACACCTTTTGGAGTAGGTGATGGACTCCTGAACTGATTCAAGTCCTGTTTGCCCTGATCTTCCTTGCAATGGAATCAATTCTTCAATTGAAAGAAAAATAGAGTATGAATGCTCTGTTTTGAAGACAGCGTTTTAA
>PYAF01001335.1:280425-295867 GCA_007407185.1 Glycine tomentella | reverse complement strand
GGATTGACACCATGGAATAGGAATTCCAATAAGTCTTGCAAGAATCACCACAATAGCTCAGAAGCTATTGATAAGAAACAAGAAGTTCTTAACTAAGAACAAGGGAGAAAACTCTCAACCTTCACACACAAAGTGTATTCAATTATCAATCAATCAAAAAGTTCTTACAATCTGTTGAAATGTAGCTTATATAGGACACAAAAATATAAGCTAATGAAATGTAAATGAGTCCTAAATGAAATACAAATGTAGCTTCCAAGGGAAGCTATCCAAACAAATGTTTTAAAACTGAAAAATGGCGTCTCTGCAGCAGAAACTGAAATAATCGATTATTTTGAATGGTAATCGATTATTTTGAAGCAAGTAATCGATTACTAACTCTTGATAATCTATTACATTGTTCATATCAGCCTGGAAACTGACTCAAGAACAAAGTAATCGATTATTTTCACAAATAATCTATTATCACAGGAGCTCCCAAACCCAGGTAATCGATTACTTGGTTTGGTAATCGATTATTTTGCTCATATTCATCCTGGAAACTGATATATGGCCAAAATAATCGATTAATTCGACATGTAATCGATTAAAACAGAGCTATTTGCATTTTTCAAACTGATGTAATCGATTACAGGATGCTTGTAATCGATTACAGGTATCAAAAGATGCTTTTAATCTGTTACAGGATGCTTTCAATCTATTACAACAGACAACACTCCTTTTGTGTTTTCACTACTTTTGTGGGCTTATTCTTGCTTTTCCAAGAGATATAAGTTGGATTGGATATGATCTTGAAGTGTTTGAGCCCTAGCCCTTGTCATTGGCCCTTTAATCACCAAAGGAAGTTCTTCCATGTGTAGTTCCAAGCCTTCCTCCTCTTGACTTGGTTTGAGGATTGCATCAGTAGGCCACTCCATGATGGCTTTCACTTTCTCTTGATCCACTTGGACTCCTTGAGCACCTCCTACAAAACCTAGAAACACAACTTGTGAAGTAAAAAAAGAACATTTATCAATTGATCCATACAAGGTTTCCTTCCTTAGCACCTCCAAGACACTTTTTACATGCTTCAAATTATAATTTAAATTGGCACTATAAACAAGAATGTCATCAAAGTACACTACCACAAAGTTTCCTATAAAGTGTCTAAGAACATGATTCATAAGTCTCATAAAGGTACTAGGTGCATTAGTCAAACCAAAAGGCATAACTAACCATTCATAAAGCCCAAACTTTGTTTTGAAATTTGTTTTCCATTCATCCTCTTCCCTCATCCTTATTTGATGATAACCACTCTTAAGATCAATTTTAGAGAAAATAGTAGCACCATGCAATTCATCTAAAAGATCATTAAGTCTAGGGATGGGATGTCTATACCTTATGGTGATGTTGTTAATTATCCTACAATCCATGCACATTCTCCAAGTTCCTTCCTTCTTAGGCACAAGAATAATAGGCATAGCACAAGGGCTCATGCTCTTACGGATCCACCCTTTTTCAAGTAGCTTCTCCACTTGTGTTTGTATCTCTTTTACTTCCATTGGTGAAGTCTTATAAGCTGGCCTATTAGGGAGTGAACAACCTGGAATCAAATCAATTTGATGCTCTATGCCTCTCAAAGGAAGCAAGCCATTAGGAACTTCTTTTGAAAAAACATCTTGATATTCTTCCAAAAGGGATTGCATAGCTTTAGGCATTTTTTCACATTCTTTTTCAACATGTAAACAAAGAGTATTAGGAACTATATAATAAAGAGGTTGTTGTGCCAATAACACTCGATTTGCTTTTCACTCAAGAACAAGCTCTCTTTAATCTCATGAATTGCTCTCATTTTCTTTTCCTTTCCTTTTTCTCACTAGTTTTTCTCTTTGGAAGCTCACTTTTTTTTTCTTTTTGTGTGCAGAATTTTTTTAAGTGCGGTATTTTTTTTAACTCTTGAATTCATTTCTCTTTCATTCTCACTTGATCCTCACACACTTGTCTAGGAGTCAAAGGCCTCAAAATAATTTTCTTGCCTAAGTGCTCAAACTCAAAAGTGTTCTCCATGCCATTGTGTATCACTTTTCTATCATATTGGCATGACCTACCAAGAAGGATATGACCAACCTCCATAGGTACAATATCAAAAAGAACATTATCATTATAAGCATTAATAGGAAAAGGAATGAGCACGAGAATTTACCACCACTTCTCCACTTTCACTAAGCCATTGTAGCTTGTATGGCATTGGATGCTTTGTGGTTGGTAAGTGCAATTTTTCCACAAGTCTTGTACTAGCCACATTGGTGCAGCTGCCCCCATCAATTTTAAGTGAACAAACTTTCTTTTCACCTAAGCACCTTGTGTGAAAAATATTTTCTCTTTGAGTCTCCTCTTTTTCTAGGCAAAAATTGCTCAACATTCTCCTTACAATCAAGAGATCACCCTCTTCGGCCTCCACAAGTGTAAGTTCTTCTTCTTCATCACTTGAAGAACTATTTGAGTCACTTTAAGACTCACTCTTTATGCCTCCATCCTCAAGCAAAATCATAGTTCTCTTGTTTGGACATTGAGAAGCAATGTGTCCCTTACCAAAGCACTTAAAACACTTGATATTGCTTGATCTTGTTGGAGTTGGATCCATAATTTTTTTCCTTAAGCTCTCCACCTTTTCTTCGTTATATTTCACATGAGAAACCTCCCTTTTAGGCTTTTCCTTCCAGATGGAAGTTGCAGCCTCATTGGTCTTGGAAAAGGAAGCTTTTTTCCTTTTTAGTTGTTGCCCCACCTTTTGAGCTTTGTGGACTAGATCCTCAATTGTACCATAAGAATGTATCTCTATAACATCTTTAATTTCTCTATTCAAGCCATGAAGGAACCTAGCCATAGTTGCTTCTTGGACCTCTATAATTTCAGTCCTTGTCATCATCAATTTCATTTCCTTATAGTAGTCATCAACACTTTTGTAGCCTTGGAAATGTCTTTGAAGCTTATTGTGGACTTCTCTTGCATAATAAGTGGGAACAAATCTTCCTCTCAAGCATGCCTTCAAGTCATTCCAACAATTTACTCTTTGTCTCCACATCCTCCCTATGTCCATTTGAATTTGGTTCCACCACACCAAAGTATAGCCACCAAATTCTAGAGTTGCTAGAATCACTTTCTTTTCTTCCTCTATTTGTTGGCATGAGAAAACTTGTTCTACTTTCATCTCCCACTCAAAGTACTCTTCGGGATCATTATTACCAAGGAACTTTGGAATTTTTATTTTCACTTCATTCAACCGTTCATTCTGTTGATTCAAGATGAGTCATGAGAAGTTGGACAAGGAATCAAGCTTTGAAGTTTTGTGCTTTCAACATGCCTCATTTCAAAAGTGTCATGGAAGCTTGAAGATCAATTTGATTCTTGTAAAAGGAAAGAAGTGGTATCTGATAATCCAGTGTGTATATCATGCATATCATTCATGTAGGATTGTTAGATTGAAGGCTAATGGAAAAGCATTTAATAAATAAGGCAAATTAAAATCAAGTTTTTGGAAAAATGAAGTTTTCCTATTTTAATCGATTACAAATATGTTGGCATCGATTATTTTGGTCTTCGTGCCTTCTGGAAAACAAATCAAGAACATTGTACTCGATTACATATCGAATTAATCGATTACCTAGGCTAAAATGAAATAACAATCTTTCTGTCTTAATCGATTACAGAAGCTTGTAATCAATTACATATCATGCCTATGGCTAACATGTTTTGCTAATTTAATCAATTACATATTGGTTTTATCGATTACATAATGCATTTGAAAATATTGGTCTTTCTGTCTTAATCGATTACAAAACAGTAATCAATTACTTAGTGTATTTGGAAAATCATGAGTTCCTGTCTTAATCGATTACCTGACGGGATAATCGATTATAATGTTCATAGCTCAAACCTAGAACATATTAGAAACACTTTAATAGATTACTTTCTTGAAATAATCGATTACATATGCTAAATAATCGATTACAGGAGCGTGTTTAATTGATTATTTTCAGTTAGAAAGCTATTATAAATAGAACCCATTGCTCTGTGATTTGTAAAGTTGAACAATTCGTATTCTGAGCAATCACAAACATTCATGAGCTTTCATTAGTGAGTTTTCTGAGTTCAAAAACATCTTGGCTTCACCAAAATACATATGGGTTTTTGATTTGATGAGTGAAGCATCATTAAGTCTCAAGGAGTAAGGAAAGGGATGCATTGAATCTGTTATTCTTTCTTTCAACCTGGTGAATCATACATATGCATTTTGTTCATTGGATTATCAGGTGAATTCATTCCTTATTCTTTGTGGTTGTAAATCTGTTATTTGATTTTTGTAAAGATTGGCTTATTGTAAATGGGTTTCTTGCATGATATCTAGAGATAGTGTTTCTCTTGGGGTTACTGAGTAGTTCTCAGTGGGGTTGGTCTCTAAGGATCTAATAGTGTTTTAGATCTCTGAACTTTATCTAGGGTTGATAAAGTTAGGCTTGTAATATCTTGTAAGAATATTAATTTGCAATAGTGGAACTCCATTCTAGTGTTGAGTGGAAGAACTGGATGTAGCTTCATAGTGTTTGAAGTGAACCAGCATAAAATTGTGGTTGATCATTATTCTATTCTCTTCATCTTCTTATTGCTTTGGTTTGTGAATCAAATTATTTGCACAGAAAGATATCAATTGTCTATTGATTTTCTTGACAGAGGAATTTGATTGAATATAAGATTCTTGGTTTCAAAACAATTTTTAAAGTGATAAAGATCCTTTGGAAACTCTGATTATAAATTTTTAAATATCAAGATTTAACCAATTCACCCCCCTCTTGGTTGTATTGAAGTGTTCTTATCATTTTCAATTGGCATCAAGAGCTGGCTCTTGAAAGTTACTCAAGATCACTTTTTCTTTTCAAAAAAAATATGAATACTTCACAAATAACCTTTAAGGAGGGTGCCTCTTTAAACAGACCTCCTATGTTTGAAGGGGAACATTTCAGTTTTTGAAAAAATAGAATGAAAATCTTTATTCAATCAAATGACCTAGGAGCATGGAATGCAATAGTGAAGGGTCCTTTTATTCCAAAGAAAACTATGACAGATGAATTGATTCCCAAAGAATGGGATGAGATGACTGAGGCTGAACAAAGCGCTGCACAATATGATTTTAAAGCAAAAAATATGATCACTTCTGCACTTTCCTCTGATGAATTTTTCAGGATTGTAAGATGCAACAGTGCAAAAGAAATGTGGGAGATGCTTGAAATTACTCATGAAGGAACTGAGGAAGTTAGAAGATCAAGGAAGCATGCTTTGATCCATGAGTATGAAATGTTCAAGATGAACACTAATGAAAGCATTTCTCAGTTGCAGACCAGATTTACTCATATTGTAAATCATCTTTTGGGTCTTGGAAAGGTCTTTGACACTGAAGAATTGAACATCAAAATATTGAAGTGTTTGACAAGACCTTGGCAACCAAAGGTTACAGCAATCAAGGAGTCCAACGATCTATCAAAGATCTCTATGGCTGCATTGTTTGGTAAGCTTCTTGAATATGAACTTGAAATGTCTCAACTAACATATTGTGAAAATGCAGAGAAGAAAACAAGAAGCATTGCCTTGAAAGCTGCAACTTTAAAAGCTGAAAAAGAAGAGGAAACAAGTGAAGAGGATGATGAAGATAATGTGAACTTGGTGGTTAGAAAGTTCAGCAAATTTCTGAAGAAGAACAAGAACAAAAAGTTCAACAAAGGTAGCAAAAACAGCAACAGCAACAACAACCTCAACAAGAAGATTGAAAACAATTTCACATGTTTTGAATGTGGCAAGCCAGGCCATATCAAATCTGAGTACTCAATCTACTTGAGGAAACAACAAGTATAGAATAAGAGAACACTTCACACTTAACCAAGAGGGGGGGTGAATTGGTTAGCCTTGGTATATTTAAAAAATTTCTTTCTCAATCAAAAATCAGAGTACAATTTCCCTTTGGATCTTTATCACAAATCAATGATAAACCTTTATTCAAACTCAATCCAAGACTTGTAATACCTCAACAAGCAAATCAAAATTCAGTAATCACACCAAGAATTAATCAAACATGCAGTAAATGAGAGAGCACAAGATTTATACTGGTTCACCTCAAAACCTACTGCTGAAGCTGAATACATCTCAGCTGGAAGTTGTTGTGCACAAAGCTTGTGGCTAAAACAACAAATGCAAGACTATAGAGTAGAATTGAATGAAATTCCTCTGCTATGTGACAATAAAAGTGCTATAAACATATCAAAGAATCCAATAATGCATTCAAGGACAAAGCATATTGAGATCAGACATCATTTCCTCAGGGATCAGGTTCAAAAAGGTAACATAAAGGTAGAATTCATTGACACCAATAACCAACTTGATGATATATTCACAAAACCATTATCAAGGGATAGATTTTATACACTAAGAAACATGCTAGGTATTCTAGATGAAAGTAACATAAACTAGCTTGTTCTATATGTGTTTTGTGTGATGAATCAAAGCCAAAATGTCACAAGTATGTATGATTGTTTAGAACCTTGCATAAAAGCTGCTAAATGCTCTGTATCTGTTAAACGTACTGGAATAATCGATTACACCATGGGTTAATCGATTAAAATCATTAAAAATCACATTCAGTATGAAATTTGTGCTCACATAATCGATTACATATATGGTAATCGATTATGCTTCATATTGCCAGATTTCAACTATTTCTGGAATAATCGATTACACATCGGGATAATCGATTACATTGATTAAAATTCTCTAAATGATTGCATGTCTCACTGGAATAATCGATTACTAAAGACTTGTAATCGATTACCTTCATCATTAGAAGTGATAGTCTCCCTGGAATAATCGATTACCACTCGAGATAATCGATTACTCATGCTTTGATACCTGTATTATTCATAAAAGCTATCAAATAATCGATTACTTTACGATATAATCGATTAATAGTTGTCTTCAACCTCTGACAGTGAATGAAATAATCGATTACTTAAATGAGATAATCAATTACTGTATTCTTTTTGTGAATCATTTGCTCTGGAATAATCGATTACATAACGAAATAATCGATTATTCATGCTATTGAACGTAATCTGACAGGTTTTTATTGGAAAATTAACTACCCAATCCTTTTTAAAATGGACCCTATGTCATTAAACTGTCACCAACAGATATATTTTTTGAAATTATGGACGTTTGGAAGCCTCATTAGTGCCTATATATAGTGAGAGTACATATCAAACAAATTACAGCATTATCTTTCTCTCTCTCTCTCTGTATTTTCTGAAATTTCTGAGTCTTGTCTGTGTCCTACTTCATCCTATAACCATGTCTAACCCAACACCAAAGAAAACTAAAACCTCCAAAAGAAAAGCTGGTGAATCCTCCTCTAACCCACCTCCTCCTCAACCAACCAATAGGCTTGACTTGTGGTTCTCCACTAAGTCTAAAAAATTAACTATCTTCAGTTCAATGCAACCAAGCTTGTTGCCTTTCCCAAATATGTAGATTTAGACTAGTTCATTAGGGAGGGATTCCAATTTCCTGCCTTCTTTGAAGCCCAAGGGCTAAGAAGGTTTTTAGAAATGAAGGGTACTTTTTACCCTGATTTAGTTAAAGTCTTTTACACTTGCTTGAAAGGTTCAATGCAAGGGGACATGAAGTCCAAAGTACATGGAGTTGAAATGAGAATTACTCCAGACATCTGGGAATCTGTGGCTGGGGTAGCATGTGAGGGTGTTAGAAGGTTTGATGAAGACCCTGAGGGTTATAGTAAGATGGACACTTATAGAGAGATATTTCATGATCCTCACATGAGGCTAAGGACTAGGCTGGGTACAGGACCTATGACAGCTAAGGATAGACTCCTCCATTATATCATTACATACATCATCACTCCTAGGGCCACAAATCATGTCCAAGCAACTGATGAAGACCTCCAATTCGTCTATAGGCTGAAGAACAATGTACCCATGAATTGGGTGCTTATCTTTGAGGAAATCATGCTCAAATCCAAAAGGCTAATGAACTACCCATTCCCATGTCCTGTCTTTGTCTCTAGGCTGATTGATCACTTCAACATTGATGTTGAGAATGAAGTGATTGACAACACAAACTCCTCCAATAGCCAAATAAAGGAGAAACATCTCACTAAAATGGGTATGAGGAAAACACCCAATGGAAGGGTGATGGCTAATCAATAGGCAGCTGCTGCTGAAGGAGAAGAGATTGCTGCAGATTCTGAAGCAAAAGAGCAACCACAGCATCCTCAGCCTGCCTTTTCTAACTTTGAATCATTGATGATTCAAAATATGGACAGCATGCTCAAGCTTCAAGAGGATTTCAAGGCTGAGACCCATGAAGCTTTGGATGAAATTAGGGAGCGACTCGATTCAATTGAGGCCAACATGAATGACACTGCCTCAGTTGAATTTTAGGATTGTTTAGATTTTTTTGCTTGTATTTGTTCTTATTATTTAAAGTTTGTTTTAAAATTCCTGATGTACTACCCCTTACATACTTAATATGAATAGTATTTTCATTTCCAGTTCATTATCCACTGTGCATGAATTGTTTTTGACTTTTAACAAGACAAATAGGGGGAGAATTGATTAAGGGGGAGTGATTTGAAAAGCACTTTGTTTGCCCCTGTTTTTTGGTCCAGTTTTTGTTAAAAATTTAAAATGAATGATTGCTGGAATTTAGGGGGAGTAATTGTATAAAATGGAAACTAATGAGTTTATATAATGCTTAATTCAATGTTTCATGAATCACAAATGCTTTAACACTTGTATCTTGGCAAATCAAGAACATTGTAATCGATTACATATCGAATTAATCGATTACCTAGGCTAAAATGAAATAACAATCTTTCTGTCTTAATCGATTACAGAAGCTTGTAATCGATTACATATCATGCCTATGGCTAACATGTTTTGCTAATTTAATTAATTACAAATTGGTTTAATCGATTACATAATGCATTTGAAAATATTGGTCTTTCTGTCTTAATCGATTACCAAAAACAGTAATCGATTACTCAGTGTATTTGGAAAATCATGAGTTCCTGTCTTAATCGATTACCTGACGGGATAATCGATTATAATGTTCATAGTTCAAACCCAGAACATATCAGAAACACTTTAATCGATTACTTTCTTGAAATAATAGATTACATATGCTAAATAATCGATTACAGAAGTGTGTTTAATCGATTATTTTCAGTTAGAAAGCTGTTATAAATAGAACCCATTGCTCTATGATTTGTAGAGTTAAACAATTCGTATTCTGAGCAATCACAAACATTCATGAGCTTTCATTAGTGAGTTTTTTGAGTTCAAAAACATCTTGGCTTCACCAAAATTCATATGGGTTTTTGATTTGATGAGTGAAGCATCATTAAGTCTCAAGGAGTAAGGAAAGGGATGCATTGAATCTGTTATTCTTTCTTTCAACCTGGTGAATCATACATATGCATTTTGTTCATTGGATTATCAGGTGAATTCATTCCTTATTCTTTGTGGTTGTAAATCTGTTATTTGATTTTTGTAAAGATTGGCTTATTGTAAATGGGTTTCTTGCATGATATCTAGAGATAGTGTTTCTCTAGGGGTTACTGAGTAGTGTTCTCAGTGGGATTGGTCTCTATGGATCTAATAGTGTTTTAGATCTCTGAACTTTATCTAGGGTTGATAAAGAGAGGCTTGTAATATCTTGTAAGAATATTATTTTGCAATAGTGGAACTCCATTCTAGTGTTGAGTGGAAGAACTGGATGTAGCTTCATAGTGTTTGAAGTGAACCAGTATAAAATTGTGGCTGATCATTATTCTATTCTCTTCATCTTCGTATTGCTTTGGTTTGTGAATCAAATTATCTGCACAGAAAGATTTCAATTGTCTATTGATTTTCTTGACAGAGTAATTTGCTTGAATATAAGATTCTTGGTTTCAAAATGATTTTTAAAGTGATAAAGATCCTGTGGAAACTCTGATTATAAATTTTTAAATATCAAGATTCAACCAATTCACCCCCCTCTTGGTTGTATTGAATTATTCCTATCATTTTCACATTCCTCCCTTCTATAATACCCTGAGACCTGGCGCGGTTGGCGCTGGATTCCGTGTGGGTAGCACCAGGTCCTTTTATGAGAAACTGTGTTGGAGGTGCGGCGCGATCAGCGCCAGGTTCACGCGATCCACGCCATGGTTACTGGATAATGGCGCGATTAGCGTCAGGTTGGCGCGAGTAGCACCAAAGCCTCTGGAGTATGGCGCGAGTAGCGCCAAGGTGGCGCGAAAGGCGCCACAGACTCTGAAGTTTGGCGCGGATGGCATCGTGCTGGCGTGAGTCGCGCCATGGTGTCTGGACTGCCACGCGATTAGCGCCAGTGTGGCGCGGATGGCGCCATGTTCACCACCATTGTGGCGCGGATGGCGCCAGCGGTGGCGCGAGTCGCACCAGACCTCTGGCAGGTCACCTATATAAAGTAAATCGCGATTTTTGCAGAGGAAATTATTGTTCCTCTTCCTCCCTGAACCAAACCGCCATTAATACATCTTAGGAGCTTCAAACTTCCATTATAAGCCATTAAAACACCTCCTAATCACTTCTATATTGGATTAGAAGCATTGGAGAGCCAAATTCCAGCCTAGCTTGTGAGAAAAATCCATTTCCCTGAGATTCTGCAAATAGTGAGTTGTGGGAGAGAAAAAAAAAACAGCTCGGGGACACAGGAGTTGGGAGAAAGACGTCTTTAGCCTTTCTCTAGTGATCTGAGGTAAGAAACTCTTGTTTTGACCGTTTAATTTATGAAATGGGAAATTTGATGAATAGTAGTTAATTGATGATAGGGCTGGAATTAGGCTTAGGTTCTTTAGAAAAGTGTAGTCAGGAGGTGGTTCTGGGTAATATGGAACTTTGAAACTGAATTTGTGATGAAGTTTGAATTTGGCTCTGGGCAGGAATATGTGTGTGTAAATGGGAGGTACTCTGGTCTGTATTACCTTAAGTACCTTTACAAAAGTTGTTCATAAGGCCAAATGAACAGTGAAAACATGTTAATATATTTGCTTTGGCTGAGTTGAACAACCGTTGGATTTTGGTATTATGAAACCTTGAATTGGGTTGTACAGAATCTTGAAGAGACTCTGAGGCCTTAGTCAGGCTAAGGCAGACCCTTGAGGGTCAATGCATGGCCTAATAGAAACTAGGCTAATAAGAACCTTAAGTTAGAGGACATGAATTGATAAAGGAAGGAAGAACATTTCCTTTCATATAAATGGTTGAAAACCATTACTGATGCTTTGATTCATGCCTATTGTAGGGCGTGAAGTACATATCACGGGTAGAGATCATCACGAGGCTAGGAGAGCTGATTCTGAGCTGAGACTAGGTAAGCTCAGTGTTCTTAAGGGTTGTTCCCCTGTTTGTGTTTGCCATACCCATCTTGGGTGTTTGTTTGATATGTTTTGTATGCTGATGCTTTATAATGATATGAGATTGAATGATGTATCTGGTATTGATGAAATGGCTTGAAAATTTCTAGCAATTGAGTGCTAGTTCAACCCTAAGATAGGGTATAGGTATATTGGTTAGATTGAAATGGTCTATGATGTGCTGAGTATGATGTTTATGATGTGATTGTATGAATTCTGCTGGCCAGTAGATTAAGGAACTATGAAACCCTTTGGGAATGTACCCACTCGGTGGATGATCTCCCTTGGGATAATCCATAGGCGTCCATGTTAACCCTGAGTAGATGTACCCACTCGGTGGATGATCCTATTCAGGTATTGGGCGGCGAATACTGAATAGATGTACCCACTCGGTGGATGATCCTATTCAGGAACTCAGATGTAAGTCATGAGGGAACGTACCCACTTGGTGGATGATCTCTCTCAGGCACTGTGGATTGGTTGCTTATCTTTGAGTTGTGGATAACTATATGCCTACAGATACTTTATGTGAACCATGAAGGCTAATGTGATGATGCTATCTTTAACATGATATGAATTCTGTTATGCTATAACATATAGTTATATATATATATAAATATATAATTCTATATATTGAAAGGTAAACCAGGGAGAAGGAAACCTCAGAGAACCCTGAGTTTACTGGGATGATTATCTCACCCCTGTTTGGGGCTATGTTGCAGGAACTGAGGCTGAAGTCACTAAGAAATCCCAAGGCAAAAGGCCTAAGCTGGGACAGTGTGATAGAGAACCCTAGGCTTAGAAGACCGAGCTTGTTGGCTCGCATTTTGTTTATCTTACCTGTATTTTGGATACCTAGAGAGAATGTGTATAGTTTTGAGGACTATGTATGTTGTAAAAAGACAAAGATTCACCATATATGTATATAATGTGTATTTATATCAGATTCAGGCTTCCTTTCTTGTTTTTGTTTCCATGCTTGCTGCGTTATCCTGATATTGTAATAATGTTAATACGTCTGGTGCACACGGGTGTTACACCTTCTCTTTCTTCTCTCCTTACCCTCCAATCTCCATCATCTCTATTATGCCTCCTAGGATTGTGTCTCCTATTATTTTCTCTTCTATCATTATTTTCTCTTCTATTATTTTCTCTCCAATCACCTCTCTCATTCCTCTAATCTTCATAATTTCCTCCATGAGAGGAAGCATACTCACTCACCCTCCTACCACTATGAGCCTCTCCATCCACACTTCCCATTGGATGACTCCTCGTTTGGGTCTCCCTTTGTAACTCTTCAAACTTTGCATCCATTTTGGTTTGCTAGTCTTCCATTTGTTTTGTCATGGCTTTCATCAACCTAGAGGTCCTAGGTGACAAAGCCTCATCTCCTATTGAGCTCATCCTTCAAAAAAATGGTTAGCAAAAACACAAGTATATAAGGAAATTTTCACCACTCTCTATGTGTTTGCCGCTCACACTCTTGTTTGCACACTTAATCTAGGCTCTTTCTATAATGTTCTCTCTTTCCTTTTTATACTCTTATTCCTCTCTATAGTTCTTAAGCAAAACTTCTAATCAAATCAAGCTTTTTTACTATAGTGAAATAGGAAATAATTCTAGGCTAGACTCAAGAGTTCAAGAACAAGAAAACTCTAAGACAAAACCTTGGAATTTTAAGAGACAAGCAACAAAAGCAAAAATTTGGAAAAACACAACTCAAATTGGAATTTAATGAAACAACTCAAGGATTTTATGGGCTGTACCAAACTGCACACGTAGGATATGCTAAGTAAACTCAATTGCTAGAAGCCAAATTTCATAGAATTTTCATGTCATACAAATTCACTTAATTTTGTGGTTCAAAGGAAATTTTGGAACTTGTAATTTTGTAACTTTGATTTGCTTCTAAATTCTATTTTTCTTTGTATCGTTCCAGCCATAATTCAATAATTTGTTTGGATGTCCATAATTGTTTCTCTTTTGCACTTTGATTACTTCTTTCACATTTTTTTCAGCTTTTGTTTTTTTTTTGAACAAGTTCACAAATTCTTAAAGGAAATTGAATGATTCACAAAAATGATGTATAACAATTGCAAAATTTGCTTCCAACAACTCAATTCAATTTAGGCATGAGAGTAGATCCAAAACAAGTGGTATACAACACAAAAAACACTAGAAAAAAGTTGACAAGAATCAAAGCTAGAAATTTGCAAAATTTTCAAGAACAAATGAACAACATGAAGAACATAAGGACATGAAATCATAAACAGCTTGAAGAAAACACCTAGGGTAGGTGGCGGAATCAACCACAAAGCCAACCCACCAGAATTTTTCACAAAAACACAACACAAGGAATTACAATGGATTTTCAGATTTTTGAATGGTGCAGTTGTTTTACCTTTGAAGAACTTTTAAAAACTGAACTTAAAGAAAAATTCCACAAGTATTAGGCACTAGATACCACATGGTGTATGGCTAAACCTCATTAGCCATTAGAGGTTCTTGCACAAGAACAAGAGAGAAACTCTTCCACAAATTTCAGATTTGTATTAATGAACCAAAGTCAGTTTACATTCAGTTTTGGGCACCTTATAAAAGCCACAAAATTTTAAGCTAATGCACATGAAATGACAATTCAAATGAAGCTTGTAGTGCACACTAAAGGAGCCTAAAGCAAGCTTAGTGAAGCTTGCGGTGCAAGCTTTTCCTAAGTGACCCTCGGTTGTCCCATTCTGTAAAAGGTGTAGTAATTTTAGCTTCTAAGTGCAGCCAACTAATTTACTAAGTTGCTACACAAATTACACACAAGTGCACCTACACCTCTTTACACAATTCCACTAAAAAGCCTTTCTATTGTTTATGTTTTTGCTTCTAACAAGTGTTGAATTTAATTGGATTTAAATTGAACTTAAGACATTAAAATCCAGTCCTTTTTATCCTTGAGTTAGTATGCTTCATGTTTTTCCAAATTAGCTTTGATGTAGTCTTGAAATGCTTGGGTTCTAGCTCTTGTCATGGATCCTTTAAAGCTCACCAAAGGAAGTGCTTCAAGCTCTCCTTCTAGATCTTTAGCTTGCCATGAACCTCTATCACAATGTTCCCTGCTTTTATGTTTCATAGGACTCATCATCCTTTGCTTTATGTTTCATAGGACTCAGCGTCCTTAACTTTTACATTTCATAGGACTCAGCGTCCTCAACTTTTACATTTCAAAGAACTCAGCGTCCTCAGCTTTTACATTTCATAGGACTCAGCGTCCTCAGCTTTTTAATTTCATAGGACTCAGCGTCCTCAGCTTTTACATTTCATAGGACTCAGCGTAATCAACTTTTACATTCCATAGGACTCAAAAGTTTCATCATTCTCATTTTGTGATCTTTCTAAGGATCACCTGAACAGAATTAGTGTCTTTGTCTTTACTTATCTTTTATTTTCAATAAAGGATAAGTAAAGAGGGGCAGTTGTCATATCCTAATTCTGTCCGGGAACCCCAAAAGAAAAAAAATAGAGAACAAAAAAAAAAGATAACAAAAAGAACAAAAAAAAAAGAAAAAAAAAGAACAATTTTTTAAAAAAGAAAAAAAAAGAATAGATATTAAAAAAAAAACAAAAGAACAAAAAATAGAACAATTATTAAAAAATAGAACAATTTTTAAAAAGAAAAAAGAAAAAAAACAGAGTCCCATAGGGACCAAATATTAGGTCAGAAGCAATAGATAAAAGGCACATAGGAAGGGAATAGTGTCGATTTGAAAGATTGAAGCTTTTTGAAGATTAAAGACTTGGAATAGTTTTGGCTTTCAACATGCTTGAAGGTTTGAAGGCTTGAAGATCAAAATTGTGATTCAATGTAAAAGGAAAGGAAGCCTTCTGATGATCCAAGTTTAAATAAGCATACCATTGATAATCATTCATGCATTGCATCTTAAAAGCTTAAGTAATTGATTTGAAACTGAAAAA
>PYAF01001335.1:222553-276102 GCA_007407185.1 Glycine tomentella | reverse complement strand
CTTTGATGGTGTAAATTCTTTGTTTGAATTTCTGTGTATTTGTTCCATTGTATTTTGGTTTTCTTGCAAGTGTAGAGATAGTGTTTCTCTAAGGACAGCTGAGTAGGTTTCTCAGTGTGGGTTGTGGTCTCTAAGGGTCTAATAGGTTTTTAGACTTCTGAACTTTATCTAGGGTTGATAAAGAGAGGCTTGTAATTTTTGCTTGTAAGGATATTGCTGATATAGTGGAACTCTACTCTGGTGTTGAGTAGAAGAAACTGGATGTAGCCTCATAGGTTTTGAGGTGAACCAATATAAATCCTGTGCTCTTTCATTTACTGCATGTTAGATTAATTCTTGGTGTGATTTCTGAAATTTAATTTGCTTGTTGAGGCATTACAAGTCTTGGATTGTGTTTGAATAAAGTTTCTTTATTGGTTTTTGATAAAGATCCAAAGGGCAATTAAACTCTGATATTTTAATTGGGAAAAAAAATTTTAAATTTACCAAGGCTAACCAATTCACCCCCCTCTTGGTTAAGTGTGAAGTGTTCCCTCATTTTACAAATAGTAAGGGGAAGAGACATTAATTGCTCAGAGGAACGGGGCACGAATCCCAAAATGCGTGAATAGACCAATCAAACATCGCCATTTGGCAACTCCGTCAGAGGAGGGAGAGGGGTCTCCAGGTAATCCTTCATTTCTTCCCTCTCCTCTCTTCCTCCCCTATCTTCTCTCTGTTTTCTTTTGTTTCAAATCACCACCACCGCGCACCACTGTGCACCACCTCGTGCCGCCACCGCCGTTGTTACCCTCCGTGGCGGCCTCGTGCCGCCAGGCCATCGCGTTGGTGACATGAAGG
This sequence comes from Glycine tomentella, assembly GCA_007407185.1. Lineage (NCBI taxonomy): Eukaryota > Viridiplantae > Streptophyta > Magnoliopsida > Fabales > Fabaceae > Glycine > Glycine tomentella. Next base: position 275,262 of record PYAF01001335.1, on the reverse strand, counting down.
GGGGCATGTCTCTTGCATTAAGGTATTTTTTATCTTCCATTAAAGCTCCTCTACAAACCACCATCATGTCACGGTGCCGTCATCGTCCCTAGCCAGACTCGCGTCGTCGGGCCTTGTGCTGGTGACGTCAAGGGGGCCTTGTCACCCTTTGAGGTGGTTCCCCCCTTTCTCGCGTCGTTTGGCTGCTGCCGTGCCCAGTTGCTTAGCGCGGGTTGGGCCGACCGCTCCTCCACAAACCACCATTATGCACCTACAATTTAATAAGTACACCTCCTTTACCAGGTGTGTAACGCCTCCTTTTATTCTCTCGTGTTTGATTGATTTTAGATGAAATCTCGTTTTCGCTTTGCATTAGAATCATATTAGTTATAAATTTTATGAAAATTCTTTTTGCTTTGCTGGCAAATTCTAATAGTCGTCTATATCATAAACGAATTCTCTCTCTCCATGGTTTAATTATAATAATAAAGTACAGTCCAGCAATACAGTCCAAAGTATAGTTCATCATACATGCCAACATAAAATACAACTAATTTAAATCTAGTATAACTCATTAATACATCTTCATCATCTTCTCTTCATAGTCATCCACTGCTTTACTGTTTCCCTGCTCGTCCAAATAAATTGGGATCATCACAGGTGTCAACCACAGACACAAAATAGGGTAAGTTTATAACGAACATAGTTTGAATAAAAACATATATATACATAAATTCATTCAAATAGTCATTCAAAATATATATATAAGAAGTTATCATAACATGGTTAAAATATGATGCATACTCAGCCTCTTATATTAACACGGTCTAGTTTTCACCAAGCAAAATATCAAAATAATACAGATTTTAGCCCCCGCCAGGCAAAATATAAAATAACACGGACTTATGCCCCCGCCAGGCCAAATATAAAATAACACGGACTTATGCCCCTGCCAGGCCAAATATAAAATAACACGGTCTTTAGCCCCCGCCAGACATATGCATATGAACATGCATAAATGATTATATTTTTTCTCTTCAATATTACTCATCTCTTTATCTCTTATGCTCAAATTTGTCAACATGAATCTAATACAGAGTTTTATGTATATAAAACAATATATAAACTTCTTTTACACAAAATCCCAATTATACAGCCACAGTCCACTTCATAGATATCTCAGAACAAGTCAATTCATCACAACTCAAATAGTTCAACATAATAAACATGATTCCATCATACTTTTTATATAATAATTAATAAGTAAATTCAAGAATACAAATATAATTCAAATCCAACAACAAAGATTCCAACAAACAACTTTTGAACATATTTTATTTATTGTAACAAATTATCAAACACATGATGTGCAAGCTTGAATTCATAGAATACTTTAAAGAAATCTACTTAAACATTAATCTTTATAAAGTTCAACATAATTCTAGGAGTAAATAAACATGTTCATGGATTTTAAAAAAACACTTTTATTAAAATTTATAAACTTTAGTAAAACATAAAACACTTTTGCTTTAATAACCTATTATATAACTTCAATCCTTTTATCCGAAAATAGTCATAATACCTATAATATTTAAGCACCTTAACATTTATCCATTAAGTTAAATTCTAATTATTTATACACCAATCATTCCTTAACCTAAAATTAAGTCATTTAGTCCAACAATCATTCATGTAACAATCTTTAATTCTTTGAGGCAATTCTACAAACACTTAGTCTACAAAGCTTAGTTCTTCATGAAACCACATAAGAATCTTGACATAAATCATATTCAAACTTTGCTTATTATAAACTTCCCATACCTTGCTTTCCTTAAGCTTTTGGACAGCCTTCCTCCTTAATTCTTCACGTGGACTTCCAAGGCATAGGCTTTTATTTTTGTTCTAGGTGAAAGGTGAATTGGAAAGAAATGAAATAGAAATGTTTTAAGATGGATGTTGCACGTTGAAACTCCTTTAAGGACAACCCAAAATTTTGGTTCCCATCATCCTTTTATAGGGTGATTAAGCTTGATTTTTGTTACAAATATCCAAAGGTTATGATGGCTAGCTTTCTACTTGTTTTTTCTTATTGGCCATTGATTTTCCACCTTCCAAGTGTCCAACTTCCACATCCTTCTCCCTTCCTTCTCATTTGCACGTGGACCTCCTTGTCTTTGGAGAGCAATCCACAATTGCTTCTTTGCTTTTACGTTGGAATGGCTAGTTTTGCTACAAAAATCTTCCTAAGTCATCATTACTCACTTTCCACTAGGTTTCACCTCATTGGTTAGGCATTTTGCACCCTCCAAGTGTCCTAGTTCTTGAGTTTTCTATATTCTTCTCCATTTATCTTCATTTGCACATGGAGTTCAAGGCTTTTAGGTCAAGTCTTTAATTGCTTTCTTATGTGGATTAGTCACAAAATCTCTTCCAAAACCCGTTTTATTAAAATACTCATTCTGGATTTGTTAACCATTGGATCTTTTAAAAATTTTAAAGGTATACTCCTATCCCACATATCTAACTTTTGACTGTTGCGATTTTTGAAATAATACCTAGAATTATCTACGTTGTCCAAAGGAGTCAAGAGGAAGTTTTCTTCAAAAAAAATCTTCTTAATTCATTATTACCTTACTTTACAATTGGACCAATGGCTATTCTTCAAGCTTCTTAATCATCCATGTGGCTATTCTTGAATTTTCTTAAAGCTTTTCTTCATTGATCTTGTATATACGGTCAAGGCTTAATTTAGAAATCCAAATCAATCCAATTTTCCTTTATTACCTATAATAGCTAAATTCTAATTTCTTATTGGTCCATTTTATCTTGAATTATTAAAATTACCAAACTAACTTATTTAGAACACTTATTCCTCCCATAATTAAGAGAAAATTATATAGATTATATCCCTCCTTTTTCCTAGGTTTTTCGGATGCTTGGGTTAGCCTAGATCGAGCTCTTTTTCAAAATATCTTTAAAAATTACAGTTTATGGTTCTCTGCCACCAACCATGTTGATAATTTGTTATCTAAAAGTATTTTATCCAATACTCAGATTCTCACAAATTTCTAAAGTCATCTAGTCATTTTTGACCTAAAGGGTATTTTGGTAATTTCACCACTCACCCTAGGGGTATAATCGTCATTTCTAAAAATGTTCAGGGTATCCCTGCAATTATCACCCGAAGGGTATTCTGGTTATTTCCAAAACATCCAAGGGTATTTATACAATTTTCTCCTTAAAACATCTTGCTAAAATACCTAGGGGTAATTTGGTCATTTTCGAAATGTCCAGGGATATTTTCGTCATTTCTCCCAAATCTTTTTGTGCTGCCTCTTAATTAACATTTTACCCAAATAATTTGAATACAGACCATCAATTGACTATAGTTTTAAAATTTTTGGGTGTTACAAGGTGGGCCTGGTCCATTCTGAAAGCAAATGTCTAACATTGTTTACACCCCCTTTACCAGGTGGGCCTGGCCCATTCTAAAAACTCATGTTATTTGCATACCTTTTTTTATAACTACACCACCTATTCTGTTGGGCCAAGCCCACCCTGAAACAAAACAATAATGCTATTTACAACTCCCATATTCATAAATCCACCCCTAACCTGTTGGGCCTGTCCCATTCTGGTCAAACTACAGTATGCTAATTGCACTACCTTTTTCATAAAACAACCCCTTAACTTTTGGGTCTGGCCCCTTTGAAACAAAATATATTTACTGTTTACACCCACGTTGTTCATAACTACCCCTCTTAGTTGTTGGGCTTTGCCCTTCATAAAAAAACACGTAATGCTATTTGACACACCCCTTTTCATATCTACACTCCTTCCCCTTTTGGGCTAGGTTCATTTTGAAATTAAATAAGTTCTACTGATTGCACTCCCTTTCTTTCTGTATACACCCCTAATTACTGAGTTTACTCCCCACTTCTATTATACCCCTTTCTATTTCCATTTGACTTTATATGATTACGTAATGTTATATCAATTGTTCATTTGTTTTGCATTAATATCTTTAGTACGCGCTTATGTTTCGTGCATTCCATGCTGGGTGGATAAATTTTGTGAATGTCATGCTGTGTCCCCGACTTGCTTGATTTCATAGAGTTTACCGTAAACCCAAAATCTTTTCTAAAAAAGCTAAAAATACTCAAATAAAGGATCACTCAATTCTCCTTTTTCTCCAAAAGAATTTACACATTACTCGAGATCACTTCAAGGTCCAACGCCTTAACGACTCGTTTTCACGCAATTGAAACAAATCTTTCAAAAAAGATAAAATCAACCCAACAATCAAGTTGTTTTGTAACAAAGAACTACGTAAGTCTGCTTTCCTCGTTGCACTTGGGGATACGTAGGAGTGAGGACAAACCCCTCGTCGACCTAAAAAACTAAAAAAATAAAAATAAAATTCTCTCTTTTCTAAAAATAAATTCAATTTCTTTTTTTGAATAAACAAAAATAGGTCATGTTCTTAAGGGAAGTCAAATAATTAAAAAGTTACTTTATTCTTAACACACTCAATTAAAGGTTGTCGTCTTTGAGACAAACGTGTTGGGTACTAACACTTTTTCCATCCGTAAATGACTCTCAAACTCTTTTTCTCTCAAATCGTAGACCATGTTTTATCTCTTTTGATTTTTCCAATATTTCGTTAATAAACATTGGTGGCGATTCCCTCAAGTTTTCCTTTTTAGGAAGACTACTTTATCTTTCTTTTTTTCATCGTCGTCCTATCGTGGCCAGACAGGTTGCGACACTTCCCGTACTTGTTTTTTTAGTACCATACATTGTTATAGAGATACTTTGTTAAGTAAATAGTTAATTAATTAACATCCTACATGCTTTAGTGGTATGACCAAATAATATATATAGGAGAGATCAAATTATTCTAAGAGTAATTTTAAAAGAGTTTCTCTTCATCTTAATCAATGATTTTCTTGAAATCTTACCACTACATATTGACCTTTTAGTAACATTTTTTTCTAATACTTAATAAAAATGTTGTTAAAATCTTTAACAATATTCAAAAAATATCGTCAAATTTTGAATAAATGTTATTAATATGTTTTGTGATATTTTATCAAATGTTGCGTATAGTCCATGTTGCTAAAACTAAAAAGTCACAAAATGACTTTAGCAACATGCATGAGTTATACGCAACATATGATAAAATGTCGCAAAAATATATTAGTAATATTTATTCATAATCTAGTGACATTTTTTGAGTGTTGTCAAAGGTTTTTAACAATTTTTTTATTAAGTATTAAACAAAAAAACGTTACTAAAGGTTACATATATAGTAGTGTCTAATGGTTAAGATTAACTATTTAGTACAACTATTAAATTTCAATAAAATGAATAATTAGTCTGAGAGATAATCTTAAAAAAATTATACTTCAAGTAAGTTGACTTCTCTTTTATATATATATATATATATATATATATATGAATAATTTTTATTCCATGAGTTAACTTTTATGATTAACTTGAGTTCATGTCTAAATTTTTGAATGATATCAAAATATATCTTATTAGTTGTTATTGGGCGCCTATCGACACAACCATTTAATGGGGAGTGTGTCTTTATAAAAATTAATTGAATTATTTTCTTTTTAAATGTTTCTAAATTATCATAATTTAAATTCAAATAGTCAATATAGAATTGTTACAAAATGTTTTTTGTTACAATACTGATTTAATATTGTTATATATTTAAATTATCTGAAAATTTCAATAGTAAACAAGAAGTGTCAACAATTAATTAGAAATTGGGTACACGACTGTTAAATATTTGAAATATAAAACAGAAATCACCACTATAATAATAAAAAATTAGTGTTAGACCTTTGATTGAGTGTCCATGCATTTGCAAAATGCAATTCATTACGTTCTCGATTTGTCACATCTCACGGACAATCAAAGTGTGTTATTAATTAGTAGTAGAAATTGTTTCCTTTTTCTTTTCTCCGGGATGAGACAGTAGAGAAAGAGCAGTGGGAGGGGACAAACAGCATGTAATTAAGGAAGTAATAAAGACGAAAGAAGAAGAAAGAAATGCAGTAGGTGGTTTCTCGGGCATAGTTTTTGTGTTGTTGTGCTTGTGAGTATATATTCTTTTATTCTTTTCTTTAACAGTTTGAACTTGGAAATATGAATATGTAGTTATATATATATAGAAAAGCGTGCAATGCCAAACTTCAAGAAAAAGGTGTATTGATAGAAACAAGGAATAGTCAAGAGGGGATAGCAGTGTGATAAGAATTGGTCAAGTCACAGTCATTGAATTCATTTCATACCCAATGGAATTAACAAAGGCGTTCAGATAGAGAAGAACAGGTCCATAGTGTTGGCACTGTCTAATAAATGCGAATGGCATTCAGAATTAAACGTAGGGTTGATTGAGTAGTTTTACTCAGAAGCAACTTGAAGCAACTGCTATAAATGCAATTCTGTTAATTTTACAGCATAGTCTAATCATCTTTAATTTTCTCGTATCTAATAGTTCAACTGTCAAACGTGTATTGGCAAATCAAGGTATCCCACGACCCAAAAAAATCGATATAGTTAAATAATTAATTAATTAATTAAAATAGTAAATCGTGATTTCAGATTTTAAAAATATATAATATTATCACGTGAAATTTTTAAAATTAAGAAATTTTTAAATAAGTTTCTAAAAGTATATTCATAATATGTGTGATATAAGTAAATAATATTAAGATATGTTTAAGAATCAAAATGATAATAAATAACTAAGTTTATTGACTTGATGAAACAACTGAAAAATTTAAAAGCTTAATTTAAAAAATTAATTAAAAAACTAATGTAACAAAACTATACATTCTCATATATCAAAATAGTTGTTTATTCTAATTAAAGTATGGTTATGGAGAGCAATAAACAAATATTCTCATGAAGCAGTACTAACACCATGTCAAGCTATTTTACCATAAATTCTCGTAAATTTGACCAAAACTGTACCATCTCTACTGATTAAGAGACGAGAACAAACTGTTCCCTAATTAATAATCATAATCTTTCCGTGGAGGAATTCTCTTCTTATTTTTTCCATCGGTAAAAACAGTAAAAACTCATTAATAAAATATGAACCAGTTAGTACTTTATATTGACGTCATATTTCTACCTAGATGTTTTGCAATGATATAAGAAAAAGAAAAAAAACATATTAAAATACAACTGGAACTTCCACGGTATCTTAGTCTTGAGAAAGTGCCCGTCAAAAATGAAGATTGGGGATACGATTCTTTTCTCCATCTAGTATTGTCCAAACTCTTTATCATTATTATTAATAATAATAATAATATTAAAACTAATTTTAATGGTGTACTACCATACATAAAATTAGTCGATGTTCATTTAATCTTAATCATACATTTTGATTATATATTTATGATGAACTATTTTTAACACATTATGAATCACCAATATGCTTTCTTTCTATGTTTGTGTCTGTATAAGTATAGTATTATTAAAAGAATTTTGAGCTAACGCACCAGATTAATGGCAATTGATAGAGAGATTGGGATTTTCAAACCTAGACAGCACATTGTAGAGTTATATTTCCAAATTAACTTAGGCAAGCACACGAGGAACATGCTTACATTATATGTATAGAATTGAAGAATCTGGCAACGTTATGAGTCCATGTTTATACATCATTGTGAGTGACAAAATAAGCATTTATGTGGATATCAGTGATGATGATAATTAGCAAACCACAAATTAAATGAACCATTATAGCTGAAATTAGAGGAAGAGAGAAGAAAAAAAGTTTAATTAACTAAATTAATTAATTACCTATTGCATTAAATATGTCAACCCCACGAAACCCTAGGAGCGGTTGCGATCGTCGCCCCCGCCGGCGGCACTCTGATGCTGAAGCTGATTGAGTTGCCCTAAGCTGGCAGATATGTTCATTGCCAAGAGGCTTGCATCATAGTTGTTGCCTGCATCGAAGCTTCTCACCACTTGTTGCTGGTGTTGGTCCCTGGGAAAGAACTGGTGGTGGTGATGGTAATGGTAGTGGTGGTCACGACCGAAACTACCACCCCCACCAGACGTGTTCTGGTGATGACGGTGGTAGGTCGTCGCTGCTGAATCGGAAGCTAGAGAGCTCAAATTGGTGGTGATGCTCAAGTTTTGGTACCTCGAGAGCTCGGATTTCGCACAATAGAGGTCCATTTGAAGCTGGCGAAGTTGGTGTTGTAGAAGCGATATGACTCCCACACAACCATAGACGGGGTCACGGAGCCTCATCTCAGCTTCATAAGCAAGGGAATTGACAGCATCTTCACGTTGGTGAGGGTGCAAGTCGTTGAGAAGCTTTGTGACATTGCTTGCCCCAAAGATTCTATGAACATTTGCAAACTTTTGAGGCTGGTCAGGGGGAAAATATGGTGCAAATGCACACTCGGGTTGACATTTGCGACGCAAGAACTTGCATGCTGCACATGGTGAATTTGAAGATGCCATAGTAGTAGTCGCTTAGTACTTTTTTTCTACTCTTCTTCCTAGCTATAGCTACCTCCTTTTTCCTTTTTCTCTCACACCACCATTAATTTCTGAGACGCATTCACCATGTTTATTATCACTATATTGTAAAATATTGGTGATAATAGTAATAAATGTTATCAAGAAAAGAGAAGTGGTCAATTAATGTGTGTTAGATGGCCAAATATCCATTATTTTACGCTTTATTTTGGGTACTACAATCCATTATTTTACGCTACACACTCTTTTCCCTCCCCTAGCTTCCCTATTTTATTACCTTTTTTTCTTTCTCTTTTGCAATTTAAAATCAAAACCACCCTAACTGATGTTAAAATCAAACTATACCCTAATAAATTTTGCTTCTCTTCCTATAATTACCACCCCACTTTGCTCTTGATTTTATATGGCTAGCTTAATATCAAATCCATGGTTGTTTTTTCTATCCTTATTTTTCATCCAAAATTGGATATTTTAGTTTAACTACAACTGAAAAGGGAAACAAATTAATATCTACACTAAAAAATATAATTAAGTCAGCCAGGGTTTTGTCAACTGGGTTTGGTTAAAATAAAAAAGTTTGGGAGATCCAAGAGGGGAAAAGATGAAAAGAGCAATGGGATTGAGAAAAAATACAAAAGCGACAAAAACAAGGAATAGATCTGCATATATAACTAAATTCAAAGATTGAGTTACCAGTCCAATTCCATATCCTGAGACAAAATCCTTGATCCTTGTGATGCTGGCAGAGGAAATTGAAGACAAAAACCAGAGCGAGAGTTTGAATATCAGGAAGGGAGGTGCTGCCTGGGGATAAAAATATTGTTGAATGTTTGAAGGCAGAAGACACTTCCTTGTGTAAGAACGAAAGAGACCTGATATTGTTTAACTTTGTACGATATATGGAGGGGTATAAATATAGGGAGAAGCACTTCATTAATGTAATTCTTATGATTCTGCAATATATTCTACTTTTCTTTTAGTTGGATACATAAAATGTTTATGACATGCTTTGACATGACCAAGAAAATCATTATGCCAGGATAATTGGAGTGTCCATTTTCCTATGTTTAGTTCTCTTTAGCTTTTGCAGATGGATGAAGAGAAGATTGATGATGAGAAAGAAAATAACTTGGTAATTTACTAATGAAATTAAAAGAACATATTGTTAGAAATAATGGAAGAAAAAATATATATAGTAGAATACATTTTTTTAATTCTTAATTCTCACCATCAAACTCCAATATTAAGTGTACAACAAAAAAAAATAAAAATCCAATTAATTGCATATTTACCAAACAATAAGAAAAAAGATATATTAAAACAATTGAGTCTAGCATATGATCTAAAAGTGCCAAAAAAGAAAAAGAAAATTGTGAGTAGATAGGGAACAAAGTTCAAACTTCATAATATTCAAATATAAAATATGAAGAGAAAACAAATGATTTAAAAATAACAAAAAATTTCCTAGCCTTTGTCACATAATATCATTTTTTATGTTAATACTTCACATAATATTGGATAATTATGAGAATCATATCTAAGAATATTAGGAACAATCTATTTAGTCAAAGAAATCGTGTTCAATTTTTTGTGTGTAAAATTTCAGCGACAGCCATACATCACAATTAGAATTAGTATTTAATCATGTGAATTGAGGAACACCCATAGTCTCTCACCTATAACAAAAAAAATATGAGTTAGCTTGGCTTTATTATCTAAGCACATAGTTGAATCCATTATATTTTTTATTCTTATTTATATTGGCATTAATAAAACATTACAAACTTATTAATTAGTGTTGGTTTAAGATTGATAAAAATGAGTTCAGAGAAGGAAAAAAAACAAATTAGATAACACAGGAATAGATTATCATTAGTATTGAAGATTGTAGACGAATGAAATTAAAATCAATTAGACTTAGCCCTCTCACGTCTAAAACCTTTATAAGTAACTCCCTTATATAAGAGTGAAACTAAACTATACAATTGATTTGTTATGCTAAATTGAACAGACTAGACGACACATGTGTTAGACATGATTAATTGGACGCTCCACAGGACAGTAGTCAAAGTCCTAACATAGAGGACTGGACTAATTTATACAAGTAGTGTCATCCAGTCACCTCTTTTGTCCAAAAATCTCCACCTTGATTCAATAACAATTTCAAAATAGTTATACAAAATTATTTCCAGCAATCTACATTGAGTAGATTCACACAATGCATAAATTTGCTTCTAGGAACAAACTTTATGAACATATCACCTGAGTTTTCTTTTGTATTAACTTTTTGGATTGTGATCCTCTTCTTAGTATAAATGAAGTGATATATGACGTCAATTTGCTCAGTCCTTTCATGATGAACTTGATTCTTGGCTAAATAGATTGCACTCGTACTATCACAAAAAATGATAGCTTTATTTTAAGGAAACCCAAGATTGTTGATAAGACCCTTTAATTTTCGTTGCTTCTGCCAGAGCCATGTATTTTGCCTTTGTTGTATACAAAGCAAGTGTAGGCTAAAGTTTAGCTTTCCAACTAATAAGGGAATTACCAATTTTGAAAGCATAACATGTACAAATCGTCTTGCATTTAAATCTGCAACATAGTCTTAATTTGAATATCCAACAAGTGCACAAGATGTCTCACCCTGGTAAATTAGTCTAATATCAATTGTACCCTTAAGGTATCTAATTATTCGCTTAACTATTTGCCAATGTTCTTTCCTAGGTTTACCGATATATCTACTTACCACACTAACAACTTGTGCTAGATATGGCCTTGTGCATACCATGACATACACAAGACTTCCAATTGCACTAGCATAAGGAACATGAGACATATATTCATTTTCTGATTCTTATTGAGTAGCATTGAGTTCAGAGCAACAAATGGACGTTGTCAAAGGAGTACAAGTGATTTTGTTGTTGCCATCCAAAAACGATTCAACACTTTCTGAATGTATTCTTTCTAACATAAGAAAAGCTTATTCTAAGCACGACCCCTCCTAGTTTACAAGCCCAAAATATTTTTAGTTGCTCCCATATGTTTCTTCTCTAATTCACAGCTAAGCAGTGACTTCAATTTTTGAATTACAGACTTGTCTTGAAATTCTATGAGCATGTCGCCCATATAGAGAAACAGATAGATGCTATGATAGACACATTAATCATAAGGATTTTTGTTATACCCATGAGAGACAATAAACTGATAAAATCTCTTTGTACCACCTTCTTGGATTTCTTGCACCTCAAAACCTTCTGGTTATTTCATAAGAAGTTTTTCCTCCAACTTTCCATGGAGAAAATTTGTTTTCACATCAATTTGCTCTAGCTACATGTCCATTGTTGCAACAAAAGAAAGTAAAACACAAATGGAGGTGTGTCTTACAACTAGAGATAAAATCTCATTGTAGTCCAAACCTTCTTTCTAACTATAGCCTTTAGCTACAAGACATGCTTTATACTTGATGACTTCAGTGCTTGACAACCCAAACTTTTTCTTGAAGAATCATTTGCATCCAACAACTTTTTTGCCTTTAAGTAACTCACCCAAATCCCAAGTCTGATTTTTCTGAAGGGATTCTATTTCCTCATTCATGGCCATCATCCAGAACAAGTAATTGCTTCATGATAAGTGGTTGCTTAGAATGAGTCAACTTCTTCTACTACCTGGAGTTCATAGAAGACTATATCATCAAAGCCATATCTTTTATGTGCTTTGATTTTCCTTTGAGACTTCTTAAGTGCAGTAGTCTTAGGCTTTTTCTGAAGGTTTTGACTCGTCTAGTCAGACTCCTCATCTGATTCAAATTGATATTATTGGGTTGCCTCTGATGATTTTGTTCAGTATCATGATATGCTTCAGAGTGCTCCTGATAGGTAAAATTTCTGATAGTGGAGCTCTCGAACTCTACTTGCTTAGTGACATTAGTTGCTTTCATTGAATCTTCTACAGACTTAGAACGCAATATAAAGAGTTCATCAAAAGTGACATTTCTACTCACAATAACCTTTCTTTTTTACCGAGACTAGATTCTGAATCCTTTGACTCCATTTTCATAGCCCACAAAGACACCCTTCTTACCTTCATTTGCATAATAGTATGCTTGACATCCGAATACTTTCAGCATTAAGTAATCAATAGGTTTGTTAGAACATTCCTCACTAGGGGTCTTGAAATCTATGGCAATGGACAGAGAACGATTCACTAAGTAGCATGTTATGTTGACTGCCTCAGCCCAAAAACTTCTATTCAGCCAATGAATTTGATAACATGCATATGGCCCTTTCCAATAAGGAGTATGTCGAACAATATGCTACCTTGCTATGCCTTGTTCCTTACAGAATCTATTGAATTCTTCAAAACAAAATTCCAAGCCCATTGTCAGCCCTAAGGCGCTTAACTTTCTTTCCTATTTGATTCATCATAAGGATTGTCCAATGCTTGAAAAATTTGAAGGCTTTTAATTTCTGATTCATCATGAATACCCATGTCATCCTTGAGTAATCATCGATGATTGAGAGGAAGTAACTTCTTCCTTCTAGGGGTGGAATTCTTGAAGGCCCCCAGTAATCAAAGTGAACGTAGTCCAGTGTGGCCTTTGTAGTGTGCATTGACTTTGGGAATTTTGTCCTGTGCTACTTCCCACAAACACAGTGCTTATAAAACTGAAGAGATTTCACCTGGTTGTTTCCAAGTATTCCTTGCTTACTTAGAATTTCCATTCCCTTTTGAATCATGTGGCCAAGACTTATCTGCCACAAACGACTATCAGTGGACGCAAAACTTCCAGCTTGTGAAATAGTTGAAACTGAGCTTGACATAGTGGAACCTTACAGGGGATACAAATTTTCTTGCTTGGTTCCCCGCATTACAACAGACTTGATTTTCCCTTTGATTTGCATCACTCCACCTTCAACACAATAGGTAAAACCTTTTGAATCCATGGCTCCCATTAAGATTAATTATTCTTAAGCTCTGGAACATGACAAACATTGGTTAAGGTTCTAACAGTTCCATCATGCATTCTGATTTGTATAGAACCTATCCTTACTATCTTGCAAGGGTCATTATTACCCATCAAAATATTACCACCAGATTTATTCTCATAAGTCACGAACCAACTTTTGTGTGGACACATATGATAAGAATTGAAAATACAATGAACACACTTCAAATAAATCAAGAGGGGGTGAATTGGTTTAAAACAGTTATTTAAAAATTTTACTTAAAACAATTTGCGAAATATGTAATATGGATCGTATCACTTAAAATCTTTTAAAATTAGAATCTTTCTTCCAACCAAAATCACCGTTGGAATTCAAGTAATGCCAGAAAATAAATCTTGTTGATAATTTCTTGATCACCCAAAAACAAACAATGAGAAATGAACAGAATTAGAATAAAGAACTCAACGATCTATACTGGTTCACCTCACAATCTTGGAGGTTACATCTAGTGACTTCCAACCAACTCTTGGTTAGAGATTCCACTAAAACAAATATTATTCTTTACAAGCTTTTACAACAGATCTTCCTTGTCAAACCTAGACAAAGATACAAAATCTAAACCCTATATATTTTTAAGATCTAGAACCTGAGAACACTACTCAGTTCCACCCTCTAGAGAACCCTTCTCCAGAAACAACTTTAAAGAAACTATTTATTTTTAGAAAACAACAAAAACTTTTAAACAAACAATAGAACTAACACAGTCTAAGGTTCAAGAAAGATATCACCTCATGATCTTTTGCATATGAATGAGATGAACACTAATAATCAAACAGAGTTTGAATACATGAATGTAGAGAGCAGGTTTCTTGAAGACCTTTGTTTAAAACTTCATCAACAATCAATTGTGAATCCAATGTTTAGATGAAGATTGTTTTTCACTCAAAATGAACTCTTTCTCAGATTCTAAAGCTTTGTGAGTATTTGGTATTTCGTAGAAATGATTTCTAGTGAGTTACAAAACAATAGACCCACAAGCTATTTATAGAAAAATAGATTTAACAGAATGTAATCAATTAAATCGAAAATGTAATCGATTAATTTAACAAAAATAATTGATTAATACATCACTTAATCGATTAAACTATTCTTAAGCTTTTTGAAAAATGTTTATGAACATAATAATCGATTATATTGACAAGTAATCGATTAAAGCAGCAAAGCATAGTTTTTCAATAGGCTTATGTAATCGATTACGATTCATGGTAATCGATTAAAGCAGCACAACATGTTTTTAGATATAGCCTATGTAATCGATTACAATAAATGGTAATCGATTAAAGCAGCAATGCAAGAATTTCATTTAATACTATGTAATCGATTACAAAAACAATGTAATTGATTAATGTGTTCTTCATGGCTTTTCCAGATTTAAAACGAAAGCATGTAATTGATTACAAAACCAGATAATCGATTAAAATAGTAAGTTTTTCATATTTCAAAAACTTCAACCATGAGAACATGAACTTTGAAAAATCATTTAACCATTTTAGTTTATCAATCAAAGACATGTATGCATGAGGATGATAATGCAGATGCATGAAGGATCATAAGGAAATACACTTGAGCTACTTAGACAATTACAAATGCCATCAAAATGATTTGGCATGTAAAAAGCTAAAACTTCAAGTTATCCTTGCTTCAATCTTCTTGCAGCTTCCTTTAAATCCAACAAGAACAACCTAAGTCCAATAACCATTGTTTAGAATGAAGTTATTGTTGATCAACAACTGAGAGTACCAAATCATTTTTGATGAGAATTCACTTTGAACAATGACTGCAATAGATTCTTTCTTGATTTTCTTAGGACAATCTTTCTTCCAATGGCCAAGTTCCTTGCAATAATTATAAATATCCTTTGGTCAACTTTTCCATTCTTTAATAATATACCTATTTTTTTACCCTTTTGCAAAATTGGTTACCATTAATTCATAGGTGAAGGCTTTATCACCATTTCTAGATGCTTTGTGTTGAAGCTCTCTTGAATATAGACTAGACTTAACTTCTTTAAGTGTTATCAATCCTTTCCAACACTTAGAGAACTCACAAAAATATCATACAAGGGAGAGAGGCTAACAAAATCATTGCAATATCTTCATCTTCTAATTTTACATCAATGTCATGGAGCTCCAACATGACAGACTTTAACTTGTCTAGGTGATCTTTTAGAGGTGTACCTTCCTTCACGGGGAGGCCAAATAGATGTTGTTCCAACATCAACTTGTTGAAGATTGATTTCGTCATGAAGTGTTTCACGAGCTTGAGCCATAGTACAAAAATAGTTTTTTTCAAAAATGTTATAAAGAGATAAGAGAATTAATAAATGAGGTTTCTCTTCTTGTTGCCTTAGAACAAATTTATCAATCTTCATCGCTTAGCCAGAGAAAGATGTGGTGCCCAAATCCATTGTTCTTTCAACAAGACACACATCTTGATGCATCAAGGAATAAAGCTATTCTTCCTTGTGAATTTCTTAATCTTGATTATGTTAACCATCTTCTTAAATGATTCTTGAAGACTCGGCATGAACAAAAACAAAATGGTTGATCTCTTATGATTAAGACCCACCACAGATTGGATGTGGAATGATCTTAACCGAAGCTCTAGATACCAGTTTTTGGGGTTTAAGACTGAGAAAAATGAGTTCAAAGAAGGGAAGAAGAAAACAAATTAGATAACATGTGAATAGATTATCGTTGTTATTGAAGATTGTAGTAGAATGAAATTACAATCAATTGGGCTTACCACTCTCACATTTAAAACCCTTCTAACTAACTCCCTTACATGGGAGTGAAACTTATTGAAAATGAAACAACAAAAAATGGTTACAACTAATTTTTTATTTGAACCAATTGACTAAACTAAATAGAATGAACGATACATGTGTTAGACATGATTGGACGCTCCATTGGAAAGTAGTCAAAGTCCCAGCATAGAGGATTGGACTAGACGATACAAGCAGTGTCATCCAGTCACCTCTTTCGTCCAACAATTAGATTATCAACAATATCAATTATAAATAACCACTATATATCATGACCCTTTTCATCCCCTAAACTATTGAGCCACTTAACTGAAATTGTAACCTTAATGTAACTATTCTACACTAAAAAAAAAACCTATATCATTCTGTAATTATAATAACACTTAACTGGAAAATGAAATTATGGAGGAAACTAGGAGGTCTAAAAAATATGCTTAGTGTTTAAAGGTGATTTTGAAAAACTTATGACTGTGTTGGGGAGTTTCTATATTTCATGTTGGGGAGGTTGAATTTTAATAATAAGTGGCTAAGATGGATAAAACAATTCTTCAATCATCTTCCATTTCTGTCTTGGTAAATGATAACCTTACTGAGGAATTTATAGCCCATAAAGGGTTTAGAAAAGGGGATCCCTTATTCCTTTAGCTACTGTTTTATTTTCGATGGTGGAGGAAGGGTTGACTGTTTTGATGAGACAATCAATTAGTGGTAACATATTCCCCGGGGTTAAGGTGGGTAAGGATAATGTAGATGTTGGTCTCTTGCAATTTGTGGATGACACTTTATATTTGGGCAATCAACCGTGTAGACAAACATGCAGGGGTTGGGGTGTAACAATATATCATTGATGGATACACATCTCTATTGAATTATAGAACTATGAAAATTCCATTAGTGTATTTGAGACTGTCAACATAATTAATGGCAAAAGATATGCAATTTGTAACTGTTATTCTCTTAATTAGGATAATCAGTTGTATTGGCTTATTTAGTGGGTTGAAAATCAGCTCGACAGATTGTAATTAATTTGTATTTATATGAGAATTCTCCAGCAGGAGAGGACATGTCTTTTTGGCCCAATCTTCTCTGAGTTTAACATGGTATCAACCTAGGTTACGATCCCAAAATCTAGTATGCGTTTTTTCCCCTGTTTCTTTTCAGCCTCATCCTAGTTTCCCGATCTTGTTTCACTCTTCTTCATATTCTTCTTGGTTATTTGTTTCTCAGTCCAGATTATCCTTTTTTTTATTCCTATTTTACCTAGATCCATGGCTTCAGAAAAATACGATGTCTTATTGTTTTGCCTTAATGGCAAAAACTACTCAGCTTGGGCATTCCAATTCCAAATTTTGTCAAAGGAAAAGATTTGTGGGGGCACGTTGATGGAAACACTCATGCCCCTAACAAAGACCAACATACAGTGGATCATGCCAAATAGGAAGTCAAAGATGCTCAAGTCATGGACTGGATCCTTGGTTCTGTTGATTCGAGTGTCACAACCTATCCGGCTACGACGGGGATGACGATGAAAAAGAAAAAGAAGATTCCCAAAAAAAGGGAAACTAGAGGGATTCGCCACCAACGTTTATTTAAGGAAAACGTCGAAAAAACCAAAGGGATAAGGCACGATCTACGATTTTAGAGAAAGAGAGTTTGGGAGTTATTTACGCAGGGGAAGGTGTTAGCACCTCACATGTCCGTCACGAAAATGGTAGCTTTTAATCGAGTGTGCTAAAGATAAAGTAACTTTTTAATTATTTGTTTTTCCTTAAGAACATGACTTATGTTTGTTTTATTTTTGTTTATTCAAAAAAAGAAATCAAATTTTTATTATTTAGAAAAGAGAAGATTTTATATATTTTTTTGTTTTTTAGGTCGAGAAGGGGTTTGCCCTCGCTCCTACATATCCCCAAGTGCAATGAGGAAATCAGACTTACGTAGTTCTTTTTTGAAAACAACTTGTGCGTTGAATTGATTTCATCTTTTGTTTGAAAGATTTGTTTCAATCGCATGAAAAAGAGTCGTTAAAGCATTGGACCTTGAAACGACGTTGATTTTGAAGAAAAAGCGAGGAGAATTGCTTAAGGCATTGGACCTTGAAGCAATCTCGAGTAACATGTATATTTTCTTGAGAAAAAGGGGAATTGAGTGATCTTTTATTCGAGTGTTTTTAGCTTTTTTAGAAAAGATTTTGAATTTGCGGTAAACTTTATGAAATCAAGCAAGTCGGAGACTCAACATGATATTTACAAATCTATCTACATGTTATTAAAACACTACCAAGCAAGTTGGAGACCCAGCATGGAGTGTACGAAATATAAGCGCATACTAAAAATACTAATGAACAATTATCATAACATTACGTAATTAAATAAATCAAAATGGAAATAGAAATGGATAAAATAGAAATGGAGAATACACTTAGTAATTAGGGGTGCATACAGGAAGATAATGGGTGCAATCAGCAGAACTTATTTAATTAAAAATGGGCCAGGCCCAACTGACTAGGGGTGCATTTATGAATATGGGTGCTATGAATAGCATTACATGTGTTGTTTCAAAGTGGGTCAGGCCCAACACTTAATGATGTGCAGTTATGAATACAAGGGGTGTAAACAACATTATGTATATTATTTCAAAGTGGGCTAGGCCCAACCTAAAAGGGTGTGCAATTATAAAATATGGATGCAAACAGTAATATCTGTATTGTTTCAAAGTGGGCTAGGCCCAACTTTAGAGGGATGTGCAGTTATGAAAAGAAAGGGTAAAAAGCATTACGAAATTTGTTTCTGAATGGGCCAGACCCAATTGGTAAAAGGGTAAACTTATTAAACGTAGGGTGCAAAAAGTAATTTTGATTTTTTTGTTTTAGGGTTGGAACCGGGTCAAGGCGACTCGGCCCAACCCACGTTTTTGCCGCTGGGCACAGCAGTCACATCAGCTTTGCGAAAAAAGGGAGAAGCCTTCTTCATGGAGGATGCATGGCTTCCCAAGGCCACCACCATAGGGGCTAGCGGTGCAGGGTGATGGTAGCGCGGTGGTGGTGCAATGGCGGCACGGTGGTGGTGGTGGTGAAGTGGCGGCACGATGGTGGTGGTGGTGCTGTGCCTGGTGGTGTGGGGAAGAGAAAGAAACTTTAACGGAAGAAGTGGTGTGGTGGTGTGCGGTGTTTCGTGAGGTGGTTTGCTTGGTGGTGTGTGGTGGTTGGTGACGGCGGCACGCGATGGTGGTGGCGGTGGCGCACGGCGGTGGTGTTGTGCGGTGTTGGCAAAACGAAAAAGAAACAAGGAGAAGAGGAGAGGGAAGAAGAAGCAAGAAGGAAGAGAAGGGAAAAGAGAAATTGGAGGTTACCTACAGACCCCTTCTCTTCCTCTAGCCCCGCTGCCAAGCGGCACTGTCAGATTGGTCCTCCCGTTGCTCCAGGACCCGTGCCTCACTCCCTGTAATTAATGTTTCCTTCTCTCTTTTTATGTTGTAGCTTCCCTTTTTTTTTTGTGGTTTTTCCTTGAACTAATGGGCCTTGTGCCTTTTCTCTTTTGTTTTTTTCTCTCTCTTTTTTTTCTTTTTTTTACTACTTTTTTCATTTTTTTATTTATTTTTTTTCTTCTCTCTTTTTTTTCATCATTTTCTTATCTGGACAAAATTAGGGTATGACAGTTGCCCTTCTTTACTTATCTTTTATTGAAAATAAAAGATAAGTAAAGAAAAAGACACTAATTCTGTTCGTGTGATCGTTTGAAAGATCACACCATGAGAATGAAGAAACAAGATCTGCGTATCAATAAAATGAAGAACTTTGAGTTCAATGTGACAAGACATGGAAATGAATCTCGTGAAACAAAATACAGAGGACATTGAGTCCTATGAAATGTAAAGCTGAGGATGCTGAGTCCTATGAAATGTAAAAGCTGAGGATGCTGAGTCCTATGAAATGTAAAAGATTCAGGACGTTGAGTCCTATGAAATGTAAAGGACTGAGGACGTCGAGTCCTATGAAACGTAAAAAGCTGAGGACGTTGAGTCCTATGAAATGTAAAAGACTCAGGACATTGAGTCCTATGAAATGTAAAAGACTGAGGACGTTGAATCCTATGAAATTTAAAAGATTCAGGACATTGAGTCCTATGAAATGTAAAGGACTGAGGACGTTGAGTCCTATGAAACGTAAAACGCTGAGGACGTTGAGTCCTATGAAATGTAAAAGACTCAGGACATTGAGTCCTATGAAATGTAAAAGACTGAGGACGTTGAATCCTATGAAATTTAAAAGACTGAGGACATTGAGTCCTATGAAATGTAAAAGACTGAGGACGTTGAGTCCTATGAAATGTAAAAGACTGAGGACGTTGAGTCCTATGAAATGTAAAAAACTGAGGACTTTAAGTCGTATGTAATGTAAAAGGCTGAGGACATTGAATCCTATGAAATGTAAAAGACTGAGGACATTGAGTCCTATGAAATGTAAAAAACTGAGGACGTTGAGTCCTATGAAATGTAAAACACCGAGGACTTTGAGTCTTATGAAATGTAAAAGGTTGAGGACGTTGAGGACTATGAAATGTAAAAGACTGAGGACTTTAAGTCCTATGGTAATTTTGGAAGATGGCAGTTGAGTCATTTGAAGTTCAATCAATCAACTGAAATATTGATTCCAGAGTTCGTCCCCCTTTTTTAACTTTGATTGCTCTACACAACAAGGAAATATAAGGCTTCGAGATTGACCGTGTGAACCATTGAAAGATGGCAATGGATAATTACACCTTGGTATATGACCAAGTGAAACTTTCTTGATTTAAGATCATAGAGGCATGTCATGAGTCCATCGATCCCATTGAAGCTTTATGATATGGGCTGATCCCGAAAGGATTTATGCAACAAAGACTACCCTTTGATTCGAAAGGAACCATAGGAATTTTACGTGAGTGACTGACGTTAAATGGACCCCAGTTGCCTTCGGGCATCTTCCACGAGCTCTTTGTTGAATGAACTTTCTTCTCAAATGTTCAAGTGCGAACCTCGGGGTTTTCTAATTATTTTTTTTTATCCTAACAATCATAAGCGTGTGCATGTTCCATTCCAGAATCCAAAATGAAAAGCAAAATTAGTTTTTCCTTGATCCACATGGGCTTTATTGGGCTTGTAATGTGGCCAGGGGTTAAGAGGGCTATGGAAGAAAGGTTAGAGAGGCTCAAAAGTGTTTAAGGGTTACATAGAGTAAGAAACTTGAGCGCTTTGCTTATACTTTTATTCATTTAAGCTTTTTGGGTTGGGCTTCACTCCATTTGGCTTATGCATTGACTATCATTGCACTTTTGTGCCTTCCTTGTTAAATTTGGAGAAATTTTTGTCTCCTTTTGCTTTACTCGCCTTTGGCGAATTCGCTTTCTGTAACATCATTTGGGGCCTAGACTTGAGCTTAGTAGACCTCATGCATATGTTGCTTGTATCGCGTTTTCTGCCAATTTGGCAGTGGTTCCTACTCTAGGGTTTCTCTTTTTTTTAGAAAACAATTATATTTTGGCTCGGAGTGGGTAGCAAAGGATAAATTAGTGTTTGGAATGAAGAAACATGACCATGTGTCATTTCAAATCTTGGCTAGAGACTTTTTCAGTTTGGATTTTGGGATAAAACCTCTGATAAATAAACGCTTGTGATTGTTTTCTTTTTCCTTTTTTGTCATTTTCATTTTTCCTCTTTATTATTATTTTTAATACATACCCTAACTTTTGCCTAGGCCGCGCTTTCGGGTTTTCAACCTACCGGGTATGAACTTCTTATCTGCCCCTAGGTTCGCTTGGAGCCCGTGCATGATGTCCATGATTGCCCCAGTGTAGGGTTTGGAGGTATTTGTTGTTGTCGTCCATCATGCCTTTGTGGCAAGAAGAAATGAAAGAAAAGAAGATATGAAAGAAACTGTGTAGGTTCTTGGAAGAGAATTTTCAAGGGTGAGAAATATTTTAAAGATTTTTAATTGATAGATGAAGCCAAATAACTCACTATTCACAAAACTTTTAAAAAAGACAAGATGAGGTCGCATACATGTCTGTGTTTATTATCTTATTTGAAACACAGTCAATCAAATGTTTATTCAATTTTACTCATTGCTTACGACACCACCACCAAACGTGTAGAACACATAAATTTATGATTGGGCAGACTTGGAGATCAATTTTGGAGTGCAAGTCACATGAGCAAACAACCAGCGACATATATTCATATTCCAGTGAAAGTTGAATAAATATGCAAAGATATAATCGTGAGGAAAATGAGAGATGATGGCATCAAATTCATCCATACTATTAATGTTGCAATTGTTGTTTACAATAATAGCATAAACATGAAAATCCTAATAAGTCCCTGGAAACGTCCAAAAGAAAACCTTCAAATTTTGCCCGAACATTACAGATAGTATTGCTTGATTACATCAGAATTCACAGGCGAAGACAACTCTTCACCATCTATGTTTGTGAGTATCAGTGCTCTACCTAAGAAAGTCTTCTTCACCATAAAAGGTCATTCTTCTCTCTTCAATTCCTATGTCTCTTGATTCTCTATAGCACTCACAAAAGAACTCCATGGTTTACGAGTGGGTTAATTTGCACATTGGAATTGTCTTCCTGAAATTTCAGCCAACTTGCATCAATCAAACTTTGCACCTTATGTTTCAGAGACATACAATGCTTAGTGAAATGCCTCAGGACTCCACCATGATAATCACATGCCATATTCGGGTTGTATCCTCGAGGGAATGGAGGTTGAGGAATCTTTGTTAGGTTTATTGCCACCATTGCATTGTTGACCAGATATGGGAGTAAGTCAGCATATGATATCGAGATTGGGGTGAATTCTACAGGCTTCCTCTCTGGAAATTTCCTTCTCTGGTTGGTGTTTTGGTTGACATTAGGTCTTGGTAGTACAACAGGTGGATTTTGTGGCCGGTTTAGGGGCGGCCTTTGTGGTTGATTGGGCATTCTTGGTTGATAGGGTGGTGGATAGTGGGTAGGGCTGATATTGGTTGAGTAGTGATATTGCTGGGAAGGATATTGGTATAGGGGATTATAAAGGGCTTGTGGAAAGTTTAGCCATGTGGGAACAACAGTTACAACATGAGCTTCTCCCTCATTCTTCCTCTCTCCACTCATCTCGAGTCCTCTATTACTAACGTTCACAAAAGTAACATGATTAAATTTTCCTTTCCTCCAACCAACTTCAATTCTTTCACCAGCAAACAGTAGATCTACAAAACTTGAAGGCATGTAACCTATCATTTTCTCGCAATAGAACATTGGTAATGTGTCCATTATCATGGTTATCATCTCTCTCTCCGCCATGGGGGTACTACTTGAGCTGCCAGGTCTCTCCACCTTTGAGCGTATTCTTTGAATGATTCATTATCTCTCTTGCACATGTTTTGTAGTTGCATTCTATCTGGAGCCATGTAAGAATTGTATTGATATTGCCTAATGAAGGCATCCATTAGATCCTTCCAGGAGTGGACCCGAGAGGGTTTTAGGTTAGTATATCAAATAACAGCTGCCCCGGTCAAACTTTCCTGAAAGAAATGCATCAACAACTTTTGATCCTTCGCATATGCCCCCATCTTCCTACAGTACATCTTTAGGTGGTTCTTTGGGCAAGTGGTCCCCTTGTATTTAGAAAAGTTTGGCACCTTGAACTTCGGACGAATGACCACATCAGGTACTAAGCACAATTCTGACATGTCAACAAAGCCATAATTTTCTCCTCCTTCAATGGCCCTCAACCTCTCCTCTATATGATCAAATTTTTTCTTCTTGGCTACAGCAGAAGGCTTTCCTCCCATCACAAAATGTAAGGGTTGTGATGGTGGTTGATGCTGAGGAGCTCCAGGAGCATTTAGCACAGGGACACCAGAAAAAGCATGCCCTTCACTAAAATGTCCCGGATAAACACCAAAATCATGTAGAGTATGGTCTTGGGGAGCTGCATGTGTTTCTTCCAAGACTTAGGGAACATGGGCATGAGTATGATCGGGTTGAGGTTGTTGATTCTCAATGAGTACAGGTGCAGAACTACAAATATTCTCACCAGGAGCGTATACAGCAAAATGTGCCATATAATTGGGAGGCAAACCATATGGTGGAAAAGAAGACTTGCTTTGGATCGGGACATAGTGACGCTCATAAGCGTTTGCCATCGCCTCACCTCCTTGACGTACTACATCTGAGACTGGATGATTCTCTTGATTGGAATTGGGCGGATGAATTGGGTCCCTTTCAATGGCAGTACTAGCAGCAATAGTGGTGGCAGCATTGACATTCATCATCTTCCTCATGCTCATCATCGCTTCCATCATTGTTGTCATTTGCTCTTTCATAGCCTCCATATCGGCCTTC
Source organism: Glycine tomentella (assembly GCA_007407185.1). Classification (NCBI taxonomy): domain Eukaryota; kingdom Viridiplantae; phylum Streptophyta; class Magnoliopsida; order Fabales; family Fabaceae; genus Glycine; species Glycine tomentella. The sequence goes on along the minus strand of PYAF01001335.1, from coordinate 250,612 downwards.
ATTTTCTCTTGTACTTGTTTTATATCACTCATTATCTTAGTTTTGGCACGCGTCTGGTATAGGTGCCATAAAGCGTAGTCTTTCTTTCTTAGCACAATGATTACTTTCTTCTGATTTAAATGAAAGAATATAATGAGCAATGCATAACAATGCGACAAAACAAAAAACATGAATGCATGTAAATGATAAGTTATTGAAGTATTACGAATCATATATAGAAAGCTCAATAGAACATAGGGTCGAATTAACTCAAATATTCATTAAAACAACATTGTTCATTACATCTTATCAGAATCAAAGTACAACTGAAAACAAAATATGGGCACATCAGCGGCTCCTAATTATGGAAGTCATTAACTCAATCATGTGCTGGCAGTAGTCAAAGAGGTTATGAAAATCTGATCCATCCACTGCCCTAGCTTTCGCAAGATATCTATTTCCATACATTTTACCTTGACTTGATAAAACCTTTCCTTAAAAGCGTTTGGTTCGACCCCATGTTCCGGGAATGGAAATTTTGATCATCAATACTTCAACAAGCTATCATAGAGAAGATATGATGAATGAGCAGGGCATTCTTATACTATGCATGATAGATGCATTTATGAGATTGATGCAAGACCAGGATGCCATCCCAGATAGACTAGCTTCATGAAGACCGGGCAACGTCGGGATGCCATCCCCGATAGAGACTAGCTTTATGAAGATCGCGCTTGCCAGGATGCCATCCCGGATAGAGACTGGATAGAGACTAGTTTCATGAAGATCGGCTTGCGCGGGGATGAAAATGCAATGACTTATGCGATGCATGAATGTGACAAATGATGAATGCAGAAACGATGTCCACCGTGATGCTATAAAGAGACACATGATGTGACCAGAGAAACAAGGTGGGGTGAGTATGCTCCATGCCCCTAATTTAGGAGACCCAGCATGGAGTGCACGAAACATAAGCACGTACTAAAAATACTAATGAATAATTGACATAACATTACATAATCAAATAAATCAAAATGAAAATAGAAAAGGATAAAATAGAAGTGGGGAGCACACTTAGTAATTAGGGGTGCATATAGGAAGATAATGGGTGCAATCAGTAGAACTTATTTAATTACAAAATGGGTCAGACCCAACAGATTAGGGGTGCATTTATGAATATAGAGGCTGTGAATAGCATTACATGTGTTGCTTCAAAGTGGGTCAGGCCCAACACTTAAGGATGTGTAGTTATGAATAAAAGGGGTATAAACATCATTAGGTACATTATTTCAAAGTGGGCTAGGCCCCACCTTTAAAGGGGTGTGCAATTATGAAAATGTGAGCAAATAGTAATATTTATTTTGTTTCAAAGTGGGCTAGGCCCAACTTTAGAGGGAAGTGTAGTTATGAAAAGAAAGGTGTAAAAAGCATTATGAAATTTGTTTCTGAATAGGCCTAGCCAATTGGTAAAGGGGGTGAACTTATTAAACATGGGGTGCAAAAAGTAATTTTAACTTTTTTTAGGGTTAGAACCGGGTCAGAGCGACCGGGCCCAACCTGCATTTTCATTGCTGGGCATAACAGCCACAACAGCTTTGCAAAAAAAGGGGGAAGCCTCCTTCATGGAGGATGCATGGCTTCCCAAGGCCACCACCATAGAGGCTGGCGGTGCAGGTGGTGGTAGTGCGGTGGTGGTGCAGTGGCGGCACGATGGTGTTGGCAGTAAAGTGGCGGCACGATGGTGGTGGTGGTGGTGGTGTGGGGAAGAGAAAGAAACTTTAATGGAAGAAGTGGTGTGGTGGTGTGCAGTGTTTCGTGAGGTGGTTTGCTTGGTGGTGTGTGGTGGTTGGTGACGGCGACACGCGGTGGTGGTGGCGGCACGCAGTGGGGGTGGTGTGCGGTGGTGGTAAAACGAAAAAGAAAGGAGGAGAAGAGGAAAGGGAAGAAAAAGCAAGAAGGAAGAGAAGGGAAGAGAGAAAATGGAGGTTACTTACTGAGACCCCCTTCTCTTCTTCTGGCCCTGCTGCCAAGTGGCACCGTCAGATTGGTCCTCCCTTTGCTCCGGGATCCGTGCCTCACTCCCTGTAATTAATGTTTCCTTCTCTCTTTTTATGTTGTAGCTTCCCTTTTTTTTGTGGTTTTTCCTTGACCTAATGGGCCTTGTGCCCTTTTCTCTTCTGTTTTTTTTTGCTCTCTTTTATTTTCTATTTTTTTACTACTTTTTTCATTTTTTTATTTATGTTTTTTCTTCTCTTTTTTTTTTCATCATTTTTTTATCCGGACAGAATTAGGGTATGACATCGAGCATTGTCCTGAATCTTTGACCTAACAAGACTGCAACAACAATGTGGTCTTACTTGAAGAAAATTTATAGTCAGAATAATGCAGCTCGCAGCTTCCAGCTTGAACACGACATAGCTACCTTTAAACAGGATAGTCTCTCCATCTCTGATTTTTACTCTCAATTCATGAATCTATGGGCTGAATACACTGATATAGTTTATACAAACTTGCCTTCTGAAGGTCTAAGTTTAGTACACACAATTCATGAAACTACTACACGGGACCAATTTCTTATGAAATTGATATCTGACTTTAAAGGTATCCGATCCAATCTTATGCATAGAGATCCCGTTCCATTGTTGGATGCGTGCCTCAACGACTTGTTGTGTGAAGAACAATGTCTTCTTACTCAATCCATCATTGAAGAACAGAAATCATCTGTTGTTCCAGTCGCATATGTGGCACGAGGGAAGTCAAGAACCCATGACATGAATGATGTTCAATGTTTTTGTTGCAAGCAATTTGGACATTATGCTTCAAACTATCCAACAAAATTTTGCAACTACTGCAAAAAGGGTGGACATATTATTAAGGAATGCAAAATAAGGCCACCAAGGCGAGCTGCCACAACTTTTACAACCTCCATTGACTCTGCTATTCCCAGCGGTTCTGCCAATCCAGCACTTGTCCCGCAAACTGCTACTACTGTTGTTCCAACTTTGACCCCTAAAATGGTTCAATAAATGATCATTTCAACATTTTCTGCTTTGGGATTCTCAGGTAAATCCTCTTCCCCTTGGTACTTTGATTCTGGGGCTTCCCACCACATGAGGATTCCTTACTAATATCAAAAAGTATTTGGGGAATCTTAAGATACAAACTGCTGATGGAAATCAATTTCCTATCACAGTAACTGGTGATATTTCTTAATCTCTAACCGATGTTTTTGTTGCTCCTGGTCTCACTAGTAATCTTGTCTCTGTTGGTCAATTAGTCAACAATAATTTTCGAGTTCATTTCTCACAGTCTGGTTGTCTTGTACAGGATCAACACTCGAGGAAGATCATCGCGAAGGGGCATAAAATTGGACGTCTTTTTCCTATCCATTTCTCGTTGTCTCCAAGTTTTTCTTTGCCTTTAGTCTCTTGTAATTCTGCTTTTGTTGATTACCAAGTTTGGCATAGGCATCTTGGGCATCCCAACTCAAATGTACTCCATGATATCCTAAAATCTGGTTTTCTTTGAAATAAACACATCCCGTCTCTTAATGTTATTCATTTTGATTGTATTCCTTGTAAGCTTGGCAAAAGTAAAATTCTACCTTTTCCAACACATCAGTCGAATGTAACCCAACCTTTTTATATCATCCATGGTGATGTTTGGGGGGTGGCACCAGTTATATCTCATGTTCATTACAAATATTTTGTAACTTTTATTGACGATTATAGTCGTTTCACTTGGGTCTATTTTCTACGCTCAAAAGATGAAGTTTTTTCCACTTTCAAATTTTTTTATGCTTATGCTCATACCCAATTCTCATCCAAAATCCAGATTCTTCGCTCTGATAATGGGGGGAATACGCCTCGCACTCATTTTAGGAGTTCTTGCAATCCAATGGCATTATATCTCAAAAGTCATGCCCTTCAACCCCACAACAAAACAGGGTAGCTGAACGAAAAAATTGCCATTTGCTAGATGTTGTCTGTACCCTTTTGCTGGAGTCTTATGTGCCATCACGATTTTGGTGTGAAGCCCTTTCCACTGCAGTTCATCTTATAAACAGATTGTCATCCCCATCAATAAGTAATGAATCCTCTTTCACTCACCTATTTGGTCACCCACCTGATTACTCCACTCTTCGTATCTTTGGTTATGCATGTTATGTCCATCTTCCTCCACAAGAACGAACCAAACTCACTGCACAATCTGTTGAATGTGCTTTTCTTGGCTATTCTCCTCACCAAAAGGGCTTTCTATGTTATGATCCTAACCTTCGTCGGATTCGAGACTCTTGAAATGTAATTTTTCGAGAAAATGTATGTTTTTTTGCAACACATCATGACTCTCTCTCTTCTCCAATTTCTATTCTGCCATTGTTTTCTAACTCTTCTACAGGACAATCAACATCTAGACCTCTCTTGACTTATAAATGACGAAGTACTGCCACCCAAAATCATCCAGCAGAATCTCATGGGCCCCTTCAAGATAATTCCTTGGCTGCTGATCTAGAACAAGAACCAGACCCAGAACCAACGCCTTTATGACGTAGTTCCGCTCGTAAGCCCCCAGAAAGGTATATCAGTTCCATGACAGCAACATTATCATCTATTCCTATTCCTTCTTCTTATAAATAGGCTATGGAGAATGAAAGTTGGCAGAAAGCTATTGAAAGTGAACTTTTCACCTTGGAAGAAAATCATACATGGGATATAGTGCCATGTCCCACATTTGTTAAACCTTTAGGCACCAAGTTTGTGTTCTCTATAAAGTTTCGTTAGGATGGATCCATTGATCGTTACAAGGCGCGACTAGTTGTGCTTGGAAATAAGTAAGAATATGACGTGACTTTTTCTCCAGTTACCAAGATGACCATTGTGCGCACTATCCATGCTCTTGCTGCATCCAAATCTTGGCCACTACATCAAATGGATGTCAAAAATGCATTCCTCCATGGTGACCTCAAGGAGGAAGTTTACATCAAACTTCCTAGTGGTATGTCCACTTCTTCCGCTAATACTATTTGCAAACTGAGCCGCTCTTTATATGAATTGAAGCAGGTCCCAAGAGTATGGTTTGAAAAGTTTCACTCCATACTACTTGGTTTTTCATTCCATCAAAGTCAGTATGATCCATCACTTTTCTTCCAAAGGACTCCTAAAGGCATCGTGGTGCTTCTTGTTTTTGTGGATGACATTGTGGTGATTAGTTCTGATCAAGAGGCTATCTCTAGCATTAAAAGAAATGTTGCATTCAACTTTTCACATGAAATAGTTAGGTCATCTACTTATTTCTTAGGTTTAGAGGTGCATTATCATTCTAAAGGTATTTTTTTTTAAATCAGCAGAAGTATATTCAAGATTTGGTCTAGCTAGCTGAACTCACAAATGCTATCCTTGTTGACACTCCCGTGGAAGTTAATGTTAAATATAGACGAGATGAAGGAGAACTTCTTGACGATCCCACTCAATATCGAAGCTAGTTGGTAATCTCATCTATGTAACTATCACTCGTTCAGATGTTTCATTTGTTGTCCATATTGTTAGTAAGTACATGCAATCCCACGACACTTCCATTTTTCAGCAGTGCAGCGCATCGTTAAATATCTCCTTGGCACCTTAAGGCGTGGTTTAATCTTTCCTGCTAATTCATCTCTTCACCTCCAAGCATATAGTAATGCTGATTGGACCGGCTGTCCAGACACAAGGTGACCTACTACTGGCTGGTGTATGTTCCTAGGGAATTCTCCTATTTCATGGAAATGTAAGAAACAAGATTTAGTTTCAAAGTCATCCACTAAAGCAGAATATTGTGCAATGTCTGCAGCTTGTTCTGAAATAATATGGCTACGTGGTCTTCTTACAGAGCTTGGATTATCTCAAGCACAACCCACTCCATTGCATACTAACAACACCAATGCCATATAGATTGCAGCAAATTCAGTTTACCATGAACGGACGAAACACATCGAGGTTGATTGTCACTCTATCCGAGAAGCATATGATTGCAGGGTCATCACTCTACCACATATCTTAACATCTGTTCAAATAGCTGCATTTTCACTAAAACGTTGCCACGCCAATGTCACAATTTTCTACTTGGCAAATTGATACTTTTAGATTCACCAGCATCAATTTGAGGGGGGATGTCAACAGAATTAATGGCTAAAGATATGCAATTTGTAACTATTATTCTCTTAATTAGGATAATCAGTTGTATTGGCTTATTTAGTGGGCTGAAAATCAGCTTGACAGATTGTAATTAATTTGTATTTATATAAGAATTCTACAATAAAAGAAGACATGTCTTTTTGGCCCAATCTTCTATGAGTTTAACAGAGATGACTACTTGTGAGTGCAAATCCAAGGAAGGAAGTGATTTGAGAACCTATCTTTTGGAAGAGAATTTGCTTAATAAATTTTGTTCTCTCCAACATACCTTTTTACTTTTTGTCTTTCTTTAAAATATCACAATTGGTAGTAAAGAATGTATAGGGATTTTTTTAGGTGATTGAGGAGGATTGGGGAAGATGGCTTGGGTTAAAGGGAAAACGTGTGTCAACAGAAGGAAGATGGGGGCCTCGGCATAAAAAATATCCATATTTTTAACATGGCATTACTTGCTAAATGGAGATGGAGAATTTTTTTTTACCAACATGGTTTATAGTACGTGTAAGGTGTTACTATCTAAATATGTAGGAGGAGGGGTGACAAACAATCTCTGTGCTGGAGGGATATTGTCAATATAAGTGGAGGGGGTGGTTTGAAAATAATATTAAGTGGAGATCGTAGGAGGTGGACATGTGGCATCACAAATGAGTGGGGAAATCAACATCTGGCAATGAAATATGCAATGGTTTATGCTAATTCAGAGCAAAAGGAGTGTCAGGACGGAGACATGGGTTGGTGGAGGGAGGGAGTGTGGGTTTGAGATTTATGATGGAGGAAGAATGGTTCACTTGGGAATTACCTTTGTTTGGTAATTTCATGGCTCAAATTCTCATAATTTAGTTGAGAATCAGAATGATCTTTGGGTGTAGGAAGGGAGTGGTTCAGATGAGTTCTTGGATAAGAACGCATATTATGTGTTGCTGTATTATAACATCTATAAGGAAATAACTCTGGTTTATATATGTATTTGGGAGGCACCAATACCATTCAATGTGGCATTCTTTGTGTGGAGGGTTATACAAGATAAGATTCAAACAAGGTGAAATTTAAGGAAGAGGAATGTTATCCTACAACACCAGGGAATTCTATATCCTTTTTGTAATTTGGAGGAGACTACGAGTCACTTGTTATTTACATGTAAGTTTGCTTCAACATTACAGAACAAATGTTATAGTTGGTTGGGATTAAGTAGTGTGCTTCATAATGACTGAGGCATCACTTGATTCATCATTGCCATGATAATATGTCAAAGGTAGGGAATAAGGGTGTCAAGAAAAAATTGGTTCGGATCAAATTGGTTTGTAACCGAAATGAAACTAAACTGGTAAAAAAAAAATTGCATTGTTATACAAAACCGATTTAGTTAACCTATCAATTTTCACGTGAACTAGTTTTCTTAAAAACAAAAAGTAGTTCGAAAATCAAAATGATTCATAAAACCAATTTTTTAAGTCAATCTGGTTTGGAACCAATTTTCTTGACTATTTGGATTTAAAATCAAACTTGTTAAAACAGTTCGATTATTTTTTTCTTGAACCGGTTTTTACACTCCCTAGTAGGGAATGCTAAATGGAAATCTGTCTAGTTTGATATGATCTGAGTATAAGGCTACAAAGAAACTATATGTTGTTTAGTGGCACATCTTTAGAGAGCGAATTGGTTTGGGAGATGGTAAGAGTCAGGTCCTAGTCCTGGTTGGTAAGTAAAACGAAAAAAATGACACCACTCTATGTATGATTGGTTACAACCATCTTTATGCCTAAAGGGGAAGTAATATAGTGATCCACTTTTGGCCATTTTGGGGGGGGTGGTCACATGTGGTATGAAAAGCTTGATGCATGAGTCTATGATGGGGGGAAGTTTATCAGTTAGGCATGTCATATGGCATGAAGCTGGGGGTGTCAATTTACAGTTGGGGTATATAATATGGCACACACGTTGGGAAGAAGGTGGTACAAGTCTATGGGGATACAATGGGGGTTTTTGCCTTGTGTAGAGGCATATAATTTATATATTAACTGAGGATAGTTTTGTTAGCAAAAACTTGGGTGATACGAACAACATATGAACAATAGAAACATATTTATATAATGCTAGGGCTATAAGGAACAAAATTTAGAATTTTTTCTGTTCTAGGTGTTTCTTTTGTTTATTGGTATTTCTATGATGCTGTTGTTAATTGGTTCTCTTTGTAAGGGTTTGGGGTACCCTTGTACCCCTTCATATTTTAATAATGTTTTCCTTGTTAATAAGAAAAATGGATAATTGTCATGAGCTAGCACTACTACACGAGCCACTTTTCACGACGTACAATCTACGTCGGTTGTAAAATAGCCGATGTTGTAGCATATGCAGTGGCAATTTTGTAATTAATTGAATTTTACCTGCAGTTCAATGTCGATTTTTACATGACCGTCCTTGTTTTATGCCTATTCAAAGTCGATTTTCATAATAACCGACTTTATTTATTTTTAAAATTTTAATAAAAATAAAAATTACACTGAAATTACAGACAAGTAAAAAGCCTTTCCTCCACCACCAGCGACAAAGTAAGGGTTCACCCGCAATTGAGTTATCGGTGTAACCTAGCGTAAAAGAGAATCGAATCTCTTGAGTTAACCGTTGGAGAGGAATCAGAAATGGAACCTTTGGCGAGATTCTTCCCCTTCGCATGCGCCCCTGTCTGAAAACATCCCCAAATTGGTCGTGTTCGAAGAAGCCGGGACACCGCTCTGGAACAACAATCAAAACTCCATTGCATCCTCAAAGGTAAGTTTTAAGTTTACCGGGAAGTGATTGCGGATTATTCCTTCATTGTTAACTCATTGTTGTTGTTTAAGGTTACACGCAGAAGCTGGTTCGAAGACATTAGCTTGGCCACCGCGACCACGAAAATCAAAGTCACTGGTGACGACGACTGGTTCCGCCATCTATCCACCGCAAGTGAAGGTCGAAGAGGTCAGGGAGCTAGCGTTCAACTTGATTCGACCTCCACTTGGAGTCAGACGTCGTTCATTTTGAGGTATTATATGCATTTGCACTGGAATCAAAAGTTAGGTTTATAATGTCCACTAATTGTTGATTGTGCCTCATTATATTTTATTTCAAAAAGCTGTGTACTTTAAGTGGAGCCACTTTTGGTTGGACACTGATTATATGCATCTGGTTCATGCTCGAAAGAGACCCCTTGAAGTAGCTTTGATGTGTTTATACTCGTTTAATGCATTCATTCCTGCATACAACCTTTACAGACTTCTTTAGCAGCTTTGATGTGTGAATCATAATATGAGGATCAACTTTGCATGTCCTTTACAGACTTGTTTTTGTTTGAAGCAATACTATTCCTAACTGGTTTTTGTGTTTTCCTTGGAGACTCATTAATTTCCTAGAAATCTGTGAAAACTTTGTTCTGTTTCAAAATCCTCAGCTGAGTCAGTGTATCATGCCTTATCTTCAATAGGAAGTGAACTGATTCGTTTACAACAATTGATACAACTCTTTGAGGTTTCTATTGATACAATCATGCTCTTATGTCATGTTATGTGATAATATGTCTGCAATTCACTTAGCCTCTAATCCTTCCCATCATGAGAGGTGTAATCATATTGATATTGATTGCCACTTCATCCGTGACGATGCTGGTGTGGATGCGACTGAATTCCAAGCAGGCACTGATGCGGGGTCGTCTGAAATCCATCACCATCCAGACGTAGGAGGTAGACAATCACAAGAACCTGTTGAAGGTATGTAACATGACTAAAATGATTTCTGAAGTCATATATAATTTGTATATTTGTATGTTATAGTATTTTAGTGTGCATGTTATGTTTATTCAATTGATTTGGTATTTGAAGGTACTGAGGTGACTCCTTTTTGGGATGGAATTCCTCACTACACATATATTGATTGGAGTCATCCAAGCGAAGAAGAATCTTTTACTGGTTCCGGTTCCGGTTCAGTTCAGGGTCCATGGCAAATAGGGGATCCGTTGTTTGTTAAACAAGAATTTGCCTCCAAAAAGGACGCACAAATCGCATGTAAGCGGAACCTGATGAAGGAGCATCAAGAAGCATATGTGGTTGAGAGCAAGCCTAACAAGTTTAGCATGAGGTGTGTTGCTCATAACGAGGGTTGTCCATGGAGGGTTAGGATAATTAAACCGGCGTTCGGTAAGAAGTGGATTGTTTCAATATGGGGTGGCAACCACAATTGCCTTAATGACCATATTTCACAGGGTCATAGACAGCTTGATGCTGATGTTATTGCTTCAATTGTAGTAGGTACGTATTTTCTAAATTTCCTGTATATGTGTTAAATAATGGTTCTTTAATATTGTTAATTTTAATGTGAATGTTACATTTGCATTATTAGGAATGATCAGGGAGGAACCGTCTGTGTCGATTGCATTGGTTCAGGAAAGGATCACCCATTCATTTAGATTTAGAGTTTCATATCGTAAGGCCTGGTTTGTGAAGCAGAAAGCAGTGGCAATGGTTTACAGGAATTGGGAAGAATGATATGCATATTTGCCCCGATGGTGTGGCTACATGCTTCGTTTTTCACTAGGTTCTTTTTATGATATTCAAACCAAAGATTATTTTGTGGCACATTGACTAGTACGAGGAAAACGTGTGTTTCATCGCATGTTCTGGACTTTCAGACAGTGTTGTGAGGCATTTAATTTTTGCAAACCAATGATTCAGATTGATGGCACTCATTTGTATGGGAAGTATACAGGGAAATTGTTGATTGCCACGACTCAGGATGGCAACAACGAATGTCTGCCACTAGCATTTGCCATAGTTGACAAGGAGACATTGGAAGCCTGGTCATACTTTCTGGCTAACATTCGTTTGCATGTTACTCAAAGGCAAAACATTTGTCTGATTTCAGATAGGCACCGAAGCATATTGTCTGCTGTGGCGAATCATCCTGGTTGGCAACCACCTCATGCTCATCGCGTGTTTTGCCTTCGTCATATTGCCAGTAATTTTAATCAAAAGTTCAGTAATCAACGCTTGAAGAAGACGTTGATGAATTTAGGTATGATTAACAATTCTGTGAATATATTAAATGGATATATGTGTAAGTAGATTAGTGTTAATGGGATGATTGTTTTGCAGGTTATACACCCTGTATGATTCATTTTGAGGTGGCGTTAGCACGATTCCGTGATAGCAGCCCTTAGGTTGAAGAATGGATTGATAGCATCCCCAAGGAGAAGTGGACATGTGCATATGATGTAGAGGGGAGGAGATTTGGCCATATGACAACAAACTTGTCCGAATCAGTCAACAGGGTGTTGAAAGGAGCAAGAAACATGCCTATCACTGCTCTGGTGAAGCACACGTACAGCAGATTGGTTGAATATTTTGTAACTAGGGGTCAGGTAGCTATTTCACAAGTTGATCCTTCAACACCATATTGCAAAAATGTGATGGATGCTATGAGGCATAACTAGACCGTTGCTACAGGCCACCACGTCCGTACATATAATCTTGATCGAACACAATTTGAGGTGCTAGAGGGCTACGAGACCACATATTCAGTTAACCTTGGAGAGCATTTTTGCCAATGTGGCAAGTTTAAGGCCTTCAAATACCCATGTAGTCACGCTGCAGCTGCTGCTTTACATGTTCGTCAGAATCCTTTTCAGTACGTGGATGATGTGTTCCTCATAAGTAATTTGGTGCACGCCTACTCATTCCCGTGGCAACCAATTGGTAATGAAGGTGCTATTCCACCAAGTGACGGTCTAGTTATCATACCCAATCAAAGACGCAGCAGATGCGGAATTTGCAAGGCTATTGGACATAATCACAGAGCTTGTCCTGATCGTCGTGCTCTTTCATGAATTTTTTATGATGTTTGGTTAAGTAGTTGGATGTTAATGTATTTCATTCTAACGAATTGCAAATTTGTTTTACAACTTTTGAGCCTTTCATTATTTGTCAATTGAAAAATACAATAACGACATCACTTGAATTGACAACAACAATTAAAATAACCATACTTAATAAATAGTACTTAACAATATGCAAATACAAATAACACTAACAATAACAATAACAGCATACGAAAATAACAACATTTGTTAGCAGTTTCACATATGTTGTGTAGCAGACATGTCTTCTTCCATTTGGACAACGGGCTTGCTAAAAATAGCTAAGATGTGTATTGGGCAAAAATGCTTCCAATAATTGGATTCAGCTAAGACCTTCAACACGTCTGCATCGGTTATCAACTCTTTTGTGTGATATTCGATTGTGTCATCTGAATAAGCGTAATGGGTTGGCTGTCTAAAAAACAATTTTCTTACCACCTGTGAGTTGTGAATTCCATAAGGGGGAAGCCCAACAGGCACAACTTGCTTGATTAGATCCTTCAGTGTTTCAATGTTGCATCCTAAAGGAATGTCAAATCTGATTGGATTTGTTCAAGTGAATGCATATCCCACAAAATCGCCTTGCCGTGGTATGTTCCACTTGCCATTGTAATATAGCACTGCATCATGTGTTGGGACGATGGTCAATTGAAGCAGGCTGAGTATACCCTCAGGTGTTCTGTTTATGGTGCATAATATTTCTATAGGGCCAACGCTCGACATTTGTTCATTGCACGTTAACATTAGGCAAACATCGTTATCATTGGTAAGTTGAACAGAATGATAAAAACATTGTTGACTTGCACATACGGTTGGCTTTCTGTAGTAGATTTCATCCACAAAATGGTCATGGCTTACCATAAGGGTGTCGCACATCCTACTCTTCAGTGTTTGAAAAGAACAATGATCGGGAACCCGCATTGGTATTGGAGAGGGACATTCAAAATAAACCCTTGTTTCATTGTGTTTCATCGATCCATTTGGAAAAATGAAGGCTAATTTTGAGTTAGCTATGGTCTGACTGCTTGTTTCTCCTAGGAATGCCATAGTATTCATATTGAGGAGTTGTGGATGGTCACCCTTATATAAGGGTCAATGACGCCCAAATGTAGGCGTGACCCCCTTTTGTGTCACGCCTATCCTAGGGCGTCTTTGGTGACGCCTCCATTTGTTGGGCATGTTCAGTCACGTCCTATTTTGGCGTGTTCATTGTCGTCGTATTTGTTGCATGTTATCTATCGATGCCTTTTCGATTTTTCTTAAGTCTCTAATAACGAGCGTTATATTGTATAATAAGCTAAAAAAGTTAACACAAAGAACAAATAGGTGCAGGTAGTGCATAAAACTGTTAAACTGTTATACATGTCTCAATAAACTCCAGTACAAACAAAAACGTAAATATAAACACAAATATAAATACAAAAGAAATACACTACGACTCAGGTGGCCACTGATAATGACGCGCTTGATGATCGGGCAACACCCGTCTACCACGCCGCCGAGAAGATCCTGCCTGAATAGGGGCTGGCTGAGGATGGGCTACCTAAGAAGGGCCTACATGCGAAGAGGCTGCCTCATAGGGGCCTGCATATACAGGTGGGCATGCAGTCATCTGATCCTGCGATGCTGGGTGGGGATAATCAGGAGGTGGGGTGGCATATTGTGGATCTGCTGGGAAATCTCCACAACCGCTCGGACTACAGTTAATGAGGTTCTGAATCTCCTATTCAGTCAATTAGTCACCAGGAACCTCACTGCTAGTCCCACACTCCTGTGATGCCATGGCCAAAGTAGTCGCACAATACACATGTTGTGACTGCCACGTTGACGGTGTTGGCATGTCACCCTGGCTATTGAACCCCTGATACCCCATGTCTGGCTGCTAAGACGAGTGGTAGTAGAAAGGCTGACTACCATATGTGGGTCCTATCAGTGGAGGCCTGTAGCAACCATCAACGCAAGCCCTGGGAGCTCCTATAGGCTCAGGAACATGGTGTATGGCTTTCCGGCGATGCTCTAGTCCATGTCCCTCACGACGCCCACGGGGAACATCCATATATACCTGTGGCTCATGCTGAAGCTGTGATGGGGGTGCATGTGGGCCTAGCTCTTCCAACCGGCAGCTTTGTCGAAACATGGACATAATGCGACCCACTTCTTCGTGCAAGTAGTCTATGCTGAATCCCGGCTACTCCTGCCCGCCACTGGCACAATACAACATCTCAAGTCCATCAAACTACAAAGTACAAAAAAAAATTCATTAGTCCATACAATAACGCCACGAAAATGAAAATTAGTTTACAAATTTAATTTAAACAACACTTACACCACGCCCCATCTTCGCAGCCATCTTCGTGATGTGTCGTTTCCCGTTCTCCCTATACCAAACCATGTACTCATGGTTTGGTGACAAGAACCCAGTCAGATGGGGGGGAAGCTCTATGTGCTGGTCCCTCCTACCCCAACGACGGATAAAGGGTCTGAGCTTGCGACTCCAATTATCCATCTGTTTCCCTCGCAGGGATAGGTCATAGACACCCTTCAACTTCCTTGGCCTTCGAGGGATTGGCTGATCCCTTCCAAATTGTTGCATGCATCAGTTAGGATGAGAATATTCAACTGTGTGGAAGCATATAATGGGACTAGTAGCCATCAACACAGTCGCTCCTGCTCAGTGGCACCAAGGAAGTGATAGCCTGCATAGGGTTGCCATACCACCTGAACAAAACAATTCAACACATAATTAGGAAAGAACAATGACTAAAACAAATGCAGATTATCAAAGTGAACCGACCATAAATTAGGTAAATAAAAACACGTACCTCATCCCGAGCAAGGGAATCTAACGTAATCCGATACCATGGAAGGTCGTGTGGACGAAACCTCCCTAAAGCATTAAACCTAATTTTAAAATGAATGAAATTAGCATTAATAAGACTCGTAACCTGATTAATAAAAGAAAATAATGACACATACCTGTGGCCGTAATGCCACTCCTGGTGAGTAGGCTGAGGTATAGCTGGAGCAATGGGTGGGAATCTGAGCCACGCCCATATCTGCAGAAGCACGTGACACCCACCAATGTCACTCCTATCTGGATCAGTACACTCGCACATTTGTCTAAACAGATGTGCGAGGATCGCGGATCCCCAGCTAAACCTGGATATATCTGTCATATCCCCTACCAGCAAAGGGACATAGCGACAACCGATAGTGCTTCCGCCGGATCTGTCCGGTAGAAGCCATGCTCTAATCATACGCGCGATGTGCGCCTTCGTAAACCTCATGACTTCTACCAATTCCCCGCCCACCTCGCCCCAGTGCGCATAATTCCTATCAAAATAGGACAGGCGCAGGAATCCTCCTCTGACCTCACTCTCCTGAGCAGGATGACCAAATACCTGCTCAATGATGGTGGGCCAGTCGTCAGACGTGACTCCGGTGACGACATCGCCGTCACTATCTAAACCTAATATACCGGCCACGTCTTCCAACGTGATGGTCATCTCGCCCTGCGGCATGTGGAACGTATGTGTCTCTGGTCTCCATCGTTCAACCAAAGAACTTATAAGTGCATGATCGATCTGAAGTCAAGTTTAAAAGAATTAATGCGTATGGAACGATATAAATAAAAAACACTTAAAGGAATTACTTAATCTGTAATATTCTTCAATTACACAATTTATACCTGAATATGTCGCATGCGTACGACATGTAGGAATCCTGCCTGCCCTAACATCGTCGCAACGATTCCAGGAATATCGTCGCAGTCTGGGCCCCCTGAAATCTTACCACGTCGCGTCTTTAACACACGACATCTGTCCTCGTTCCACACAGCCTGTGAAACATGGGTTCTCTGGATACGCCTCCGCAAAACCCCCCATTTATACAGGGAAGGCACAACATAGGTCGTCGGATCCATAACCTTACCCTCGTCATCGGATGCAGACCGTGAAGACACCAAAGATGATGAATCAGCCATCTATCAGACTATTTTAATATATTTAAAATTTTTTATAATTAACAATTTAATGCATTGTAATTAAATTACAATACAAATAAATTACATAAACCCTAAACTTAACTACTTAAATTTATTCAAAAAAAATTTATTTCAAAAATAATTCCTAAAAAAATAAAATTGTTGTACTTTACCAATAAACACCAAACTAATCTGAATCTTATAACCAATAATCTAAAGTTGCTACAGCGTTGAGGTGGAAATGACGTGTGGGCATGCGATAATCTGAATTTGGATGATGAAGAATTAGAATTGTTTGATCGCTGCTTGAGAGTCTCAGAGTTTGTGGGTAGGGAGTGTGCAGAACAATACTCGCCAAATCGTGTTGCTATGCAATTCGGAATGAATCAGGACATTCCTGGTATATGCTAGCCCATTACAATGAGAATCCTTGGATAAGTTATAGCCAGCCAATAATGGATACAAATTTGTACTTGGAAATTTGCCATAGTTATATGAAAGTGACATATGAATTTATATTTAATCGCTGAGATTTCTCAGGGAGTTGATTATAATTGGTAAGTTTGGTACATACACTTATTGCACGTGCATGCATGATTATTAGATTTATCACATATAGAGAAAATAACTTAGTCATTGCATCATGCATGGGCTAAAAAGGTTGAAAACACCACCAGCAACTCCACTATTTCCATCTCTTGAAATGGAACCCAGTCCTCAACTTGTCGTTCAAAAGGAGCTACCAGTCTCTCAGGTCATCTCAAGAGTACGTCACTGAACTTTTATGTTAATTTCCAAATAATAAGCACAGAAATTATGTGAATAATGTAATATAATATGTAAACCTATTTTTGCCTGACTTTATATACCTGTCATTAAATGCGTAAGTTGTTGATAAACTCTAAAGGTCATTCTTCGTTGGAATAAATTATTAGGTGGATATAAGCATATAAATATTATATACTACGTTGTATGTCTTAGTAGACCAATAGAAGTACGTCGATTTTACATTTTTTATTGAAGTTCAACCAAGTAGATTTTTAAAGCAAATTAAATGTGAAATAAGGAGAGAAAAACCTCCTCAGAAACGAATTTATTTTTAAAAGTAAGGATTTATATATCACTAGATTCTAACTCACAAAGATTGGTCTATTGATGGATCTTTCAATAATTTACATGCAATCTTATAATCTTATTGCTACCATTATTTTCCAAAGTAAATGTGTCATTGTATTCTAATGGAATAATATTCAGTAATTTATATCAAATAATAGAGGATACACCATTACTTTAGATGCAAGCTTACTTTTAAGAACTTTATTTATGAACTAAACATAAATTATATATAATCTGTCCTAAGTTTTTCTTAAACAAAAAAACTATAAGACATGTAAACATCTATGCATCTGTTGATAGAATATTTTAGGAAAACTAACTATCACATTTTAGATAAAGCTTAGTGTGGGTCCCACCCATCTTATTTTTGCACTCAAATGGACTTCGTGTCTTCATTTATGAAGAGGGGGTCATAATGACCATGCCAAAACAAGAGAAGAAGAGGTGTCATGGACAACAACAAAAAAAAACAAATTCAAGACACCTTACAAAAGTTTCTATTTTTATCAAAGCATGATTTTTTATTTTATTTTCATTATGACAATCTTAACAATTAATTGTACCTTTTGGGTTTTGTTTGTACCTAAGCAAGATGATTCTAGCTTGTATTTTCGGATGTTCCACTACTACAAATAGGGCCTTCTACGTCGATTATTTAGGCCCTTCTATATCGATTTCGCAACCGTCATCTTTGTGGGTGTCGTTGATAAGTAATGTTTTCTACTTCGGTTGTCAACCATCTTAGAAAGACATATTTTAAGACGATTGTTACGATAGAACCGTCTTAGAAAATGACTTTCTAAGACGGTTCATAGCTACAACCGTCTTAGATTGTCACTTAACCGTCTTAGAATACGCCTTTTTAAGACGTTTCGTTCCTATTAACCATCTTAGAATATGCCTTTCTAAGACGGTTCGTGTCTAATAACCGTCTTAGAATATGTCTTTCTAAGACAGTTCGTTCCGAAACCGTCTAAGTTTCTTTTGCTTTGTTTTTTTTTCTAATATATTTTTTGGACGGTTTTTTGTACACATAATAATAGGCGTAGTCATATGATCAATCTCAATTAACATTACGAATGGTATAGAAATGAATAACATTTCACTAACAAAAATAATACATAGGATAATATAATAAGAAACAAGTTATTCGTTGTACACTGCCCTCTAATTGAATGAGTCAAAGAATAAAATTTACAAATGATGTTATTTTGTGATGCTAACTATAGTGGTAAAAAATGTTTGCCAAAAGCTTGCATATCGTTACATAAGAAACACTATCAGTACATATGTGCTAATTATTGCCAGCAAAGACCACAAAATAGGAAGACACGAAAGTAATATTTTTGTATGCACCAATGTTGAATAGATGCTGATAGCTTTGCCCAGACTTCATAGCCAACCATTTTGCACGATTTCGTTCATAATACTAAAAAAAAATAGACAAAATGAAATCTTGCAAGACATAAATAAAGACAAAGCAATTGAACTAGAAACCCACCTCTATGGTTGTCATGTTATGAAGGATAAGGTAGACATGTCATCCAAAAAGAGTCAAAAGGGTTATGGTCAAGCCCACCACCATTGTTCCATACATGACCTAAAAACAATTCATAAGTCTTATTGTTAGTTTATGATTTAAGAAAAGTAAGGATTAATAATATAAGAACGAGTAACAAGTTTTAAGTATGTTTTCTCAACAGAAAACCATGTTTTCTCAACAGTGAAGAACATATTTGTCATAAATTAAAAGTACTAGAAAGAATATGTGCAGTGACTCTTCTGTCCTGCAGAAGCTTGTCATTTGGATCCATGGGACTATCCACAAACCAGAGCATACCCACTAGGATATGGCAACACTAGTGGCAGATTGAGCCATCTCAATACCCAGAAAATACTTAAGGTGACCCAAATCCTTAGTCTGAAAACAAAGATGTTTCAATTGATAGATTCCTGCCTAATCTCATCACAGCACGGAATGGCAATGTCATCAATTCAAACAATTGCATATATATCCTGGGCTTGGGAGGAGTGTCAATAGAATATGGAATGGTTTGCCTCACTACAAAAAGCATAGTGGCACAAGCAGCAAACTAATCTAGATTTCTAGTAAATAAATCCAAGTAGTTTGTCCCTATAAACTTCTGCAAACAGATAGGCAATTGATCGATCAGGTCCCGCACCCACTGTCTCCATGGTCTTGTGTTCTTGTGATTTTCCCTGTGTTGCATCCATCTATATCTGCAACTTCTCCTCCTATTGTCACACTCATACCTCCTCTAGATGGGTTTCACGATCTCTATCAGTCACAACTAATGTATATTATGGTCTCCCACAACCCTTTTCTTGATTGAATGTTGTGTCACTCTCTAGATCTAAGAATTCGAATGTCGATTGTTACACTGGCACAACAGAATTAATGAAAAAAATGGATCTTATTTTATTGAAGAACTGAATTCCAGACTACACTCATAGTGTAAACTAGGCATAGTGCAAATGAAGTTCATACAGAAATTGAAGAGGCCCTTAGTATATTCAACAAGCTAAACAACTGCTAACTAATAAAACTAAGAAGTCAATTACAAAATCCCAATAAAAGGCCCAATTAAACCAATAAAAAATTACACATACATAATAGGCCCTTAGTAGGTTCCTAGTCCACTATCAATCCAAGCACCAGATTGTAAACTCAAGGACTAAAATAAAGTTTTAGTATAAAATTAAGAATCAAAATTATTAAATAGCACTTACAATGTGTAGGACTTAAGTTGACTCGATTAGTATTATGCATTTGTACATCGACCACATTTTCCCCCATTTTGCCAGAATATTAGATCATGATTATCTCTTTTCTGCAAAGTGCCCACAGAACCAACATTATTGCCGGAATCTGGAATGGAAAGAAGATACTGCTAGTGGTGGTTTTGGTAACATCTCCAAGCATATATTCCTTTAATAATTAATCAATAAAATATATAAAAATGCAGCTTAAAGTGATTCTGTCATTTTTATAGTTCATTCGGCTAATTATTTATAATTATTAATAATGAGAATTATCTTAGTTATACATTTTTTAAACAATTTTATTCTTCATCATTTTTTTAACAACCGCCCACTACTTTTAGTTAATTATTTCCTTCTCTCTTTTTTTTTTTTATTCTAAACCTTTTTTTTATTTAAAATATATAGAGTGGCATGGAGTGTCTCAGTAGTTACACGGTATGCGAACTTCAACTATGAGCAAATTTGACTATGATAGTTAAAATAAGCTTTTTAGGTAAAGCTAAATGAGTTTCTTTTTTTTTTTTTTTGCTTAGGAAAAAAAAAATTTGATGAGAGTTCAAACATGTTATAACGAAAGTTTTAAAAAAATATAAATGAGAGAGGTAATGTAAATTAACTTTTGCATGAACAAATTTTAATTTCTATAAGAAGTTTAATATATTTTATCTTCTTATTTTCTTCTTTACAAACACTTATTGACTTTAATTTTTTTTTTAAAAAAAAAACAACCACTTATTGAAAAAATTTATCCAAAGACTATATAAAAATTTCCAGCATTTTAAAACTGAAATTTTGTCATTGAATATACAAAAAAATGGATTTCCAGCATTGATACTTACCTTAGTCAAAACCGTACTAAATCAATGGCAATATAAAAATGCTATGTCAAGCATCTAGCTCTCTCCATATAATGTTTTTCCATAATAGCACAAACCTACACGCACGCACGAGCAATCAGACAAGAAATTCAGACCCAAAAACCATTATTAAATGAAATCAACCAGAAATATGCAGACACTACCAATGGCTTTGATGATTCATCATTTCAGGACTGATTCCAAAAAAAAAAAAAAAAATGGATAAAAAACTACTAAACTACACAATTAGTAGCCAAAGCCAAGTATGCAGTCACAAATTACGCATGTTGTTATGAAGATTTTATTTGTATCTTAAACTTGAGACTGCAAAGCTTCTGTGCTGAAGATAATCTATTTCCCACATCAGTGAGCATTGTTAACCATGTTCTCATTTCATGATTTTGGAAGTTGGTATCGTGTGGTTTTGGTCTCAACAAACTGAACCTTCCCATCATCAAATATGGGTCAAATAATCTTCTTACTGTAATTGACTCTTGTTAGAAGCTTTCATGGATTGTTTTTGTAGTCAAACTCCCAGAGAATTGATTTTGAGCAAGACCAATGACGTGCAGTTTGGGAAATGTGCATGTTGTAGGGCACCTTATAGATCCATACAAATGACCACTTATTAAATCAACAACTTTCAGCTCCAACCAACAGGGAAATGAATCATTTATATGGTTATGGCTGAAACAATAACCTCTAGCATTCTATAGTTGACCAATGCTCTTGGCAATTGACCCTGCCGATTGTTATTGCCTAAATCTATGACTTTGAGAGCATTATCATATATGTTTGAGGAATAGGGCAAATCAATTTGTTCCTTTTAGAACCAAAATTTCAAGAGATTGGCTAGAACTTCCCAAACATGAGGGAGCCATACCACTGAAGATGTTAAATGATAAATCAAGATGAATAAAAGAGTGGTCCTATATGACTCACCTAGAATTATTTCCCGAGGAGTGAGTGTGATCATCGTCGGACAATATAATTAAGCCAGAAGGATAAAAACAGCCTCTTCTTTCTCTAAGACCAACAATGAACAACACATGATCCCGGAATTATATAGACTCACCTCTCCAGCACCAAGGAATAAGAATCTGTGATCAGCTAAGTTACCCCCAACCAACTTCAGAGCTGCAACTAGTCCAGCAAGAACCACGGATGATGTTCCCTGGAACAAAGGTAGACACAATATTAGGGCTAGTTACTAGAAGTATAGATAACAAAGTACCCGAATTTGTTATTGAAGACGGCAATTTCTTACCTGAATATCATCATTAAAGACCAGATGTGTAGATCTATATTTCTCAAGCAGATCAAAAGCATTGTGGTTTGCAAAGTCTTCAAACTAAATACAGAGCATAACAGATGTAGAAAACAGGAAAGTGAAATTAGCAAAGACTGCAATCCAATAAGCAAAGAAATATAGTTGTTTCTTAACACTGCTTAATACCTGAATTCTAGAACCTTTTCCCCATAAGTTTGCTTGCCTGCTGTCATAAATTTGTGCATAAGTTCAGCATATTCCTGGAATCAGAGAAGTTCGAATAAAGTAAACACTATAGCATATTAGGAACTAGGAAATCAGTATGCCTGAAATTAAGAAATAATTAATTCCACAGGGAAAGCAAGGAAAGCAAATCATGAACCTGCCCAGTTGCTCGACTTTGCTTTAGCCCAATGTATAATTCATCATCCGGTTCAACCTCTTCCTTATCCAGCGGCGACAGAGCGAGCGCGCAGAATTCCTTCATCGTCGTCTTGCTCGACGGCACCGGGTTTCGCCCCGTCAACGGCCGCGGCAAGGAGGCCGGTCTGAATGGCGCGAATGGCGGCTCGCGCAATTTCACTGGCTTCGCATTCAGAGTCTCTGTGTAACTAAACCTAAACTCAAACGGCACACCGTCGACGACGTAGGAAACTCTGTCGTCACTGATTCTGAAGTTCTCCGGACAATTGCCAAAATTCGAGGCTCGCAACTTGCGAAACCACAGGGTGCGAACCGAGCAAGGGTTTCAGCTTTTCCATGTCTTTTCCAGAAGAGGAAGGGTCTTACGTGGAGGTGTAAGGAGAGGGTGGTGGGGTTAGAATAGGGTGGGGAATCTAAGGGGTTTTTGCTTTGGTGTTGAGGGAGCGTCCTCCAATGGAGCGCTTGAGGGACAGGGAGTGGGAGAAGTTTGAAGCGTGAATGGTGTTGGAGAACCCTAGATTTAAAAAAGATGGTGTTGGAGAACCAGACATCAAATATTTATAAAAGACCTTGTACTTTAGAGATTGCATATTTCTCCAAAAAGGAGAAAAAAATTATAACATAATTAACAGAGTAACAATGCCATTTCGAAGCACCAATTTTATCTTGGAAATGCTCCAATCACCAGAAGAAACTACACACAAACGATATTTGGAACTCCAAATCAGGGAAGCATTGTCACCACTCACCACTTATACTATGCTAGATTCCAAGTGCCTATTGCTTAAATTGGAAAACTATAACTTTACAATGTATTAGTGAAGTATACACAATAGATGTACAAGAAAACTGCCCAAGAAAAATGTACCAAGTAGTAGAAGTTTCTAAATATGCTTTTCAGCCTTTGTTTCTAACTCTATTCTTCTTTCAATCTATGCAGTCTGCAAATGCACACACATTTGTCAAATTAAAGGCCATGTATGTAACACTTCAAGATTAACAACTTATGTAACACTTCAAGATTAACAACTTATGTAACACTTCAAGATTAAAGGCCATGTATGTAACACTTCAACATTTGTCAAATTAAAGGCCATGTAGTAAAACAGACTCATCAGTAAGTTAGTTATTTTCCCAAAAGGCCAAAATGCTATGTTGAGTGACAGAATGATTCTCCACTCATTCACAACTGGGGAACAATTTAATGATCACATATGAATAAAGTATGAGTCACACAAAGATCCAAGGCAGTAGCACTAAGCAATGTACCCAGAATTTCACCACATATATGAAAAATGAGATCAAACCCAATTGGGACAAAATATAACCACCATCACCTTTTAAGTGTACAGAACTTAAGTACCTAAAGCAGCCTCAAAACATGACACCCACTGCCCAGTTAGGAGATTATATACATGTACTAAACCATTCTGTAACCAAAAAAGAATGAAAATTTAATAATTTAAAAACATAAACTGGATATTAATTGGCAATCATTGATATTGCTAGATAATAGGAATGCTCAAGGAAGAAGATATCTGGCCACCTGTACCAAGATACTGTCTAGAAGTGTCAATATCGAACAGTATATGCTGATTGGTATTTTCTGATGATTTGTATAACCTAGTAACAAGGTGCAAAGATGCATATGCTCGGCTCCCAGCAAGCAAGTTATGGAATAAAATAGTAAAAGAGTGCCTTTATTATAAGTAAAAAAAAAAATCTATAAAACAAGGGAATAATGTAGTTGGAATCAATTAAGGTTTCATAAGTATAACAATGTAAATACACAAAAACATATGATAGCAAATAGCAACCTAACCGTGTAAAAAAGTAGGAATGCAGGTTATGTTGGTCTTGGGAGCCAAACCAACCATGAGTGCAGCAGCAACATTACAAGCATTTACAAGTTTAATGGATGTGGTGAGGTAGAATTTTACTGAATGTCAATGATAAGAGACTTCATAGCATGAAGATCAAGGCCAAATAGTACATGAAAGGTAACTAAAGCACACAAGTTAATTGATAGTGTAATTCTACCACAGGAATGTTTATTTTCTTAACTTTCTTCTTTGGAGCCTCAACCTGTTATATAAGTAAAGCCAAGCTTGATACGATCAAGGAGAAAAGAAAACTTGCCTGTTATTCTTAAGTGCTACCAAGCTTGATACAACATCAGCAGAAAGAGCATATATAGGACCATAAGCATGAAGAAAATATTCCTTTCCAAGCAAATTAGATAGTGTGGCTCATACCTGCAAGACTTATCAGTATAGTTACATAACATTTTCAACCCAACAAATGGATGTAAAAAACAATTCAGGTTCCCAAGCAATTCATGCCCACAAGCCAAAATTCCACCATAAAAATACAACTAAGGACATTGTGGCCTATGGCAGAGGTGTGGTGATTATAACACACAAAATAACCAAAAAAAACTGCAGAATTATATAAACTAAATATAGCACAGTTCATAAACTTAAAAGAAAATATCACAAGTAACAACAAATGGCTTATGTGGAATTGTGGATAAATTAATTTACGACAATAAGAATCACCCGATAAAAGCCTACATATTATTGTAGATAGATCTACCCTCACCAACAACAACAACAGTTGAACTAAAATTATCATCTGCCGACACCATATATCAAGCTTCCTTTGCCACCTACATTGGAAAGAACTCAGTTGTTGTAAAGACTGCATAAGCAATTAAGCATCTGGGTATCAGGAATTTTCAACAAAGAGTATGGAATTACAAAACATATTTTTTTTTCATTTTTGGCACTTCAAGAAGTTGTTAGAGTGTGTCTTCCCATCATAGAGGTCATGAGTTGTAGTTGCTGAAACAACTGCTCAGGCCACACTCCAAGTGTGTCTTCCTTTTATAATGCTGAGACTTGTGCAGCCGCCTTTTCATACCAGGGGGTTGTTACCATAACTTGAATTAGAGTGTCAATCATTGTAGCTTTGCAAAAAGCAAAAGTGTGATCATTTCATGTCAACTAGTATTAATTATTTGAATTTGGGTGTGCAGATTTATTGATCACCATTTATATGCTCTGAATCAACTAACTTAAGTAGACAAGCATAGAAAAGTGCAAACACAAATTAAATAGCACCAACCAACATCACACATTTGTGTTTCTTGAAACAGACCAGAGACCATTAGCTGTTTGGCACCATTTGATTTTGTTAATTTTCTCTTTTATTTCCAAACTCTTAAGATAGTCAAACTGAAATAGGAAAT
Organism: Glycine tomentella; assembly: GCA_007407185.1. Taxonomy (NCBI): domain Eukaryota; kingdom Viridiplantae; phylum Streptophyta; class Magnoliopsida; order Fabales; family Fabaceae; genus Glycine; species Glycine tomentella. The sequence continues at coordinate 224,897 of PYAF01001335.1, read as the reverse complement.
CAGCAGTAAGTGCACTCTATGAATAAAATTCACCCTAATCATGCAAGTTGAACCGGTGTACAAGCAAATACACACCAACTGTTCCACTACAAGCCTAAGTGAGGAAGAAAAACAATAACAAGAAAGGATAAACATGAGAAGCAATGAAATTACAAGAAACCTGCCAATTAATTTATATAGTTACAACTGCATGGCTTCTGAAGGATGAACTCAGCAAGGCTTAACTTCAAAACCTATGCTCAGAAGCTGACTCCATTGCTTTCTCACCCACAAGCTCCAGCGCTTCCCCAGTTAGTTCTCCTTCGGTGTCCCCTGACCATTGATTAGAAATTTTCGTGTTTTGTGAGGAATCGGGTTTCTTCACCTGCAAACTATTCATGGAGGCAGGTGCTGTAGCAGCCACAAGAGGAGCACTTGGTGGCCCATGTCGTTTCTTGGGCACTGGCATGTCATGGTCATGTACACCCTTGTATGTTATGATGACAACATCTGAGTTATCTACAGCGGTCTCAATGTGCTTTCTGACAGGACATCCAACAGAAGTGCATCTGTAGTTGTAACATCCTCAAAATTATATTGAGTTATATTTATGATTTATTATGGAAGTAGGATAAGAGTTGGATACAAGAATAAGATAAATTTTATTTCAACATAAGCTGTCCAAAACTTCCATTTCTGCCACCCGAATTGAGAAATTTATTTCTCTCTCAATTCTTATCCAAATTTAGTGTATAATATATGTAATTAAAGATCTAGATGTCTACTACAACATATAAAAATTTCAGATAAATCTAGTTTGTGTACTGCTTTCAGTAATTAAAACCTTAAGGGATGTCAGTATGTAATTTCTCAACTTGCTGGCAGTTTTGAAGTTTAGATTAAGAATATTATAGCCAGAGTTTTATAACTCCAAACTAGTATTTGGACCCGTGCGCATACGCACGGGTCGGCTCCACTTCGCTCTGTTCCGCTCCGCCGTGGTATGCTAGATTTGTATAAAAAAATTTTGATGTTTAATGATTAAGAATTATTATATAAGCAAACTTAAAAATTAAAAGTAAAACATAAATTGCTAAATATATAAGCTAATAATAAATTAAGGACTCCACTAAGAAATGGAGAGTGTTTCATTGCAGTGTTTGAGGAATGGAATCAATAAGCACTGATGTATCACACCAAATTTTACTATCAAGATTTAACTATTTGTTATTATGCTGATTATCGTAACAACATTTATCATTTACCAGAAATATTATTCTCTACAAAATTAAATTACGCCGTGCGTATGCGCACCTTCACTTGATGAAAGTATTCTTAACATATATCATTTACCGAAAATTATCCTTTATCAAAAATTGTTATAATACATATAAATATTAATTAACTTTGGTTGTTCTCTACAAAGAATCAAACTATTAAAATTTAATAAATATATTAACTAAATATTATTATGCTGATTATCATAAAAAATGAATTAAATAAAAAGTTTTTAAATTTTCAAATCTTGATTAATTTTAAAGAATAAAACTATAAATTTGTTGATGTTTTTAAAACGTCACCATTTCATTTAACTTTTATTTATCCATTATTTTATTTGATAAAAATTTAAAAACAAATTATATATTTAAAATAAATAAATATTGTTGATTGTTTGATATGTAACTGTGTTAAATATTTTTTTATAAATCTTTTTCCCCATAAGGGTTCACTCATGATGGCCCATAGAATAATTATTTCTAGTAAATGATAATTGTAATTTCGACAAAGATGAATAAGGCTAAGTGAAGCTCTTGGATGTAAAAATGAATCGGTAGGGGAGCGTTCCGCCTTAGAGGGAAGTACCCACTCGAGGACGAAGCGGAAGCGAGAATGTCAGCTTGAGTAACTCAAACATTGGTGAGAATAAAATGCCTTTAAAACCGAATATATTTAATAAAAATAAATATTGTTAATTATTTGATAACTTTGTTAAATATTTTTTTAAAATAATTTTTTCCCAACACGGAGTAACCCATGATGGTCTAGAGAATAATTAAAACTAATTTACATCATGATATAGTGAGTAAATAATTTTAAAGTTTTTTGGAACAATTTTTTTATAAATTATTTTAATTTTTATCTCTATAATAGCTAACTGTATTTTTATTCATTTTATTATTGATAAAGTAATTTAAATTAATTAAGGTTGGTTGTGCTATAACAAAGATTCAAACTATTATTTTCTAATAATTATATTAATTAAAAGTTTTTATGTTTGTTATAGTAAGAATTTAATAAAATTTAAAAAAATTAAAAATTCTAAATATTGTTGATTATTTGATATGTAACTATGTTAAATACTTTT
>PYAF01001335.1:203235-222453 GCA_007407185.1 Glycine tomentella | reverse complement strand
TCATTCACGATGGTGTAAAGAATAATTATATCCCGTAAATGATAATTATAATTTCTATCGTCAAAAAATTAAATTAAAACTAATTTACATTATGATATAGTGAGTAAGTAATTTAAAACTTTCTTGTAACAAAAATCATGTTTACTAATTAATTTTAATTTTTATCTCTATGATAACTAATTTTTTTATTTATGATATTATTGATAAATTAAATTAAATTAATTAACTTTAGTTGTTCTACAACGAAGAATCAAATTATAATTTTGTAATAAATATATAAACTAAATGTTATTATGCTGATTATTGTAAGAATTGAATTAAATAAAAAAATTTCAAAATTCCAAAATGTTCATTAAATTTAAATAATAAAACTAAAAATACTTTTATTTTCTTAAAATATCACCACTTTATTTTAATGTTATTTAACCATTATTTTATATGATGAAAATATTAAAATAAATAATATATTTACTCAAAATGAATATTGTTGATTGTTTGATATGTAATTATGTTAAATAATTTTTTAAAACAATTTTTTTCCTGTATGTTCACCCACCCATGACAGTCTAGAGAACAATTGTTGTCCGTAAATGATAATTGTAATTTTTATCATAAAAAATAAAATAAAAACTAATTTACATTATGATATAGTGAATAAATAAGTTAAAATTTTATTGTAACAAAAATCATTTTTATAAGTTAATTATAATTTTTATCTCTATCATAACTAAAAATATTTTTATTTATGATATTAGTGATAAAATAATTTAAATTAATTAAATTTGGTTGTCCTATAACAAAGAAATAATTGCCTTCATAGGTGAACCGTTAACGTGAGGAAGAAAGGATAAACATGATATCAATTGATTAAATATTTGAATCAACTTGTAAAAAATTATAAATTAGTTTTAAAATAAAAATATTAGTCACTATCTAGTGTATGGAATCTTATGGACACACCACAATCACTCTTGATATCATTGAGCGATTAATTTCCCAACATGGTACCAAAAATAAAAAGATATTCAAAATGTGTTAAGATAAAATTGTTCCAATCCGACCATGTGAGACTATTTGTCTTTTTGAAGTTTAAAATGATAAAAAATAGATTTCGATATGTTTTTTATTCCTTTAAATTTGAGTTAATTTTTTTAGTCTTTTAAATTTAAAATTGTTTTTTTTAGTTCATAGGATTCACAAAATATTTTTTTAATCCTTCTGTAAAATATGAATCAAATAAAGAATAAAAAGTTCATAGTTTCTGACAATTTTTTTAGTCACAAAATTTGATTTTATATCTTATATTTTAAAACACGATTTTTTGGGGATTTAAGTTCATAATCAATCAATAAAAAAATTAAAGCGGTTAATGACTTTTTAATTTTCTTATTGACTTGATTATAATACATGAAATTTCATTTTAAAATATTTCCAAAAAAAATCAATTTTTATATAATGGAAATTTGGAATATTATTGTAAATATATTGGGTCAACAACAACCATCACCACTATGGGCCTCCGTTGGCTGCCGTTGAGCCATCATTTGTCCGACTCAACCACATGACCAAAACTGCCTTTCGTTTGTTCTAACCTGAGAGGGTATTTTGATAATACATTTTATTTTAAAAAAAATTATACCTGATACAAATCATTAGTGTTCAAGTTCTTGATTTTTCTCTAATATCTTGTAAGACCTAGCTGTTTTAAGCGCAAACTATAATTAATTCATATATAATTGTTTGTTGGAATAATTTTTTTTGCTACTGTTATTTATCTTAAATTAGTGAGTGCACATGCCCCCAACCCTTGTCTTTGATAATATTACATTTGCATCCCCGTCAGAATAATAATCTTTCATGCCTTTGTTTAATGTCATGAATTCTGCTATGGCATGGAGAATGCAAAACTCACCCGCCAACTCTGAAATGCAGACCATAATTTCAGTTATTATTATGCTGTAATTATAAATAGAAATTTCAACACAACTAACAACATAAAATAGAGGGACCGTGAAGCTATTTTTCCTTTAATTTAGAGGTTTGAAATAAAAATATAAACTCATTAGCTACCTCTACAAAATACAGTAAATGAAGAAAAAATATCATAATCAACTGGTTAAAAATTTAACTTCTACAATCTGAGTTTAAACAAAAAAGTGAATGAATAGGGAAAGAAATCTTGGCGGGATACGGATGGGAGATGGATTATTTTCTCAAATTGATTGTTTTAGCAAGATTCTAGGGATGCTTCAATTCGAATCTCAATTGCACATCCTTCTTAGTCTTTTTTTTTTCCTCTTTGGCCATCCTGCGTATAGTATCAAAGCATAAATGAGTAATCAGGTGAGTGCTCATGTGTTGTAGAGTGATAATGTTAGGAGAAATCCCCCCATAACTCAAACTAATTCTCACCCTTAAAAATAGAGATAAGATAATTATCCTTACCTAGAAAAATTGAATAAGTTATCTTTATATTCACATATATAGGAATAAATTTGTTAAATATGTGAACTTTCCCCACCAAAAATCAGAACCAATATAGTATTTAACGGATTCAATAACCATCCTTAAAGCACCATACAGGCATTTTAATGCCAAAGGTGTAAAAAATGCATCAGTAGTACACTCAGACTCACCATTCCAGAATTTAATTTTTTTTCCATAGCAGGTTTATGACTAAAAAACCACTCACTATTATGAATGTGTTCCAGCCTTAAATAATATGCCTTAATTTCATCCTCAGCTCACTTCCCTTCACTCATGTTCTCTCCTCCCCACAGTACACCACTCTCCAACACCCACCATAAACTCACATATATCCTCCATCACTTTGATTTCTGCAATAATTCATGACAAACAGGAAAGGGAAACGCATAGGACCTCAAACCCAAATGATAACCCCTGAACAAAGTTCCTTACAAATGTTAGGTAACCCAAATCAGATGGTCCAACATTAAATGTTTCACTAACTTCTTTGTAGACAGATGGAAGAGGGTTTTCATCTGCGCGCTCCATAATAGCATGCAGGTTGATAAGAATGAGTGAGAGAGACACACCAAATATCTGTGTTGTTCTGTTAAAAAAAATTATAAATTAAGAAGAATAAGGCAAAAGTAAGCCATAGCTGCAAATCGTTGTTTCAGCTCAGACACAGAAAAAAAAAAAGGAAAGGAAAGTAGAAAAGGAGGAAGAGACACACAGAATTGTGGGAAGACTGATGTACTGTAACAGAATAGGTCCGTTTCATTCAGAGTGTGTGTGCATGTCAATGAACCATACCTAAGATGAAGCATTGATTAACTAAAATAGCCAATGTTTCAAACAACAAATATAAAATTTCAAACAGCAATGAGATTCAGGTAAACTTCAAAATGTTAGACAGATACTAAGATAGATAAGCCACCCTCACCTCAAAAAACTCCCCCAAGGCTGCCCGTGCCTGACCGAGAACCTCTTCCATGCCTCACCAGCTTATGGATTAAAATATTCATTATAGGCCTTCTGGAATTTTCTATAGCTTTAAGTTAATTACTCTACATTTATATAAGTGGTTTGCAATATATACTTGTTCAAACAAACAATATCAATCATTTTTTAAGAACAGTCAAATACATGGTTTAACAAACATTCTCATACATTAAGGCTGATATCCACAACACCAAATTATATCTTAAAAAATTATTTTTTTAAGAACACAATAAATTAATTTGTATGATAGGCACCAGCAATTGTCATAAATTAATTTGTATCTTCCACAAGCCAATTTTCCTATCATCATAATTTTGTCTGTAATTGTGATTTGAACTTAGCATTACTCCTACTCCGACCATTCTTCTTTTTCACATTAAAATATAAAATAGGAAAAAGCTAAGTTAATTTATTAATTTATTTCCTTAAAAGTGAAAGAATAGCAAAGAAAGAAATGGTCCAAGATGGAGATTATAATAAACCAATAAAAAATTAACAGCAGAATAAAAAAAAATAAAGAATAAAAACCAGATGAAAGATCAGATAAGACTATATATACGAGTTTACCTTGTGCAACAGCAAAGCAGACAAATAAAGAATCGAAGCAAAGGAAGTTAATCTGATCAAATCTGAGAGATGAAACAATAGAAGAAAAACAAAAGAGCTTCAAGTAAAGAGGTTGGAGAATTGAAGTGACGCAATAAGAGAAAGAATATTCCGAATGGTGACATTGAAGGCTGGATCGTAAGTGAGATAAAGAAATAACTGAGAGCACATTACCATATTTGCATATTTACCTTTACTTCCCTATTGGGGAATTCAGTCTTTGCAAGTGAGATAAAGAGGATGCATAAGTTAAATGATTTAGCACCTGAAGCAGAAGATAAAAAATATCAGACTTATTTCTTCTATAGAAGACAGAGCAGAACTGTTACTTGAATCATAATGCAATAAATTATACTCAAACCTGTGAAACACCAAGCTTAAAGGTAAATATGCACAAAGGGGAACAAATCCAAAAACTAATTCAACGACTAAACAAACGAATCATTCAAGTACATAGCCAGCAAAAGAGATAGAGAAATGGTTGAATAAACACAAACATACGCATACCTTTACAAAACCGAGCTTGATATTCTTGAAACCATTTGATGGAGTTCCAAAAACCCAAACCTTACAGAACCAAAGAAAAAATACCCTTGGAAAATTAAGAAAGTAAAAAGAATTTGTAAAAATAATAATAATAATAATAATAATAATAATAATAATAATAACCATATTTGAGGAATAGAATAGCATCAACCGAGCCTTCATCTGTTCCCTTAAGAATTCTCAATTTGAAAGAGAGATTTGAAGTTGCACAATATGCATCCATGCCTGGAAAGCTCGTGAATCTGAGCAATTCCTATCCTGTAAATGGCAAGCTTAGTGAGAGGAGCACTAATTTGTATAAATGCATTTCAGCATTCAAGGGTTCAAGAGTTCCATTAAAAAATAGTTCTTGCCATTCAGCCAGCAAAGGAAAATCAGTTTCACTTACAATACAAAGCCAAAAACAATGCTCAAAGTAGAGATAAATGGATTTCAAATGGTGATAGGAAATGAATGAAACGGAAAGAGAAGAATGAGATAAAGTCAAATCAACTCTCAAGAAGCCAGAAACCAAGTGCACAAAAAGCTATGTAGCAGAGACCTTGCTCAAGCCGGAATAGCAATGTGCTTGGGCAGAATAATCATAAGCAAAATAGTGCCATGTTATAAAATTGTAAATGAGAATTACATTGAAAACTAACAACACAGATGCATAGCTACATAAGATAAATCCAAAAGACTCACCTTAGAGTTGAGGATACAACATCCTTGAAAGCATGTACCCTCTTGGCTTCTGAATACACATGAGCAGTTCTCTAGAAACAAAATCTTTCAAAATTAAATAACAGCATATAACAGTGAACTATTTTGCTTTTATTAGACTATAACACTTGTTAGTGGCCAAAATTTAATCCAACATTCCCTATTGAAACACAGGGCAATTTTTCCAATATTAGTATACCAAAATCATGACCTTTCTTTATGAACATAGCAAAGATGGCTTGGATCAGGTGCTTTTAACTTTAAAGCTGAGAAAAACAATGGCATTTGAAATCAAATGTTAGTAAAACTTTGTTGCAAGCTTCAGCAAAAATGATAGCAGTTTATGCATTCAAGTAAAAAACCATTTATTTGGCGTCAAGACAACAGTTCCAGCTAGGATTTTCTTATACTTCCCTATATTTTGCAGTTTCCCGTACATATTTCTGTTCACATCAAAAGAATAGCAGACAAGACGGACAACAGCAACTACAACATCAAAATTCGCAAAATAAAAATAGTCAAAAGAAAAATGATCAAATTTCTTTTCAGCATCATACATGCCTCTTCATGCCTAACTCCTAAGAATGTACTTTATCTACATGTACTGTCTTCAATTTCTAAGTTTATTAAGAAAAGAGAGGAAGAAGTGATTTGAGAATACCAGCTTAATTCGATCTGAGGCCTGAATGCGATTATGTGGTTTATCCTCCTCAATTCTTTTCTTATCAGGAAAACTGCCATGTAAAACACAGTAAAGATAAGAATAGCAAGTCCTCTTGTATGGTTCCAAATCTGGATATTATAGATATACATGATTACAAATAACCAAAGAAGCCTATTTAAGCATGACCCTGTTGGATAAGTTTCTCCACAAACACTTAGAGAAGAAAAAATGAAATAATTTTTTCCCATAAACTAAAAATAGTTTTATGCATAAGTTAAAAATCTTTTTTTTTTTCTAGAGATAGAAACCTCTTTTGAACGTTTGTGCCTTGGAGTAAATCTCAGTCCCAGCATTCTATTTTCTCTTACACCTTCAATCATAATACCTGAAAGCCACCCAAATCAGAATTGTTGACACAGTAAAGCAGATACAATTGACAATTAACAGAAACATCAACTTCAACTGTAGAAAAATCAAGCAACAATACCACAATTCAGATCCACGTTAGAAAATCTTGAATTATAATCTCATTTTGTTCTATGCAGTAGCATGTTTAGAAGGGGCAAATGCAATTATAATATATAAAAAATCCATCATAAAAAATCCATCATAAGAAATGTGTATAAAAGAGGATTGCAATATGAAGGGTAATAAATGACATGAAATAATGCTTTCTGTTACGGATAAATAATATATTTATTTAATGTTATCTTCTTTCCCACGAAATAACCATCCCAAAGAAGGGAGGAACCGTTATGATTTGCAGTTACCAGAATATCTGCGTATCAAGGAGAGTGGTTTTGAGTTCAACCGTTTGGCCTGAGATAATGGGCCTCAACCACCTTATCAACGTCCAGGTATAAATATTGCCTTAGCCATGGTGAAAGGTACACAATTCTGACTCTCTCTTTTCCCTTTACACAAGCACACACCGCACCCCCCAACGTGTCGTGTTTACTGTGCTGTGATCTTCTTCCTTGAGTTGCTTCATATTCATAAGCTTCTTAAGAGAGAGAGTTTGATCCAACATAAACCATCCAACGTCACTTGTTGGACATTTCTGTTCTCACTGAGCAGAACAGTGGCGCCGTCTGTGGGGACGATAAATTTTGAATCCCACCATCTCTCAATGGCTAATACCAGAAGACACCGGAACATCAGACGTGAAGACCCACCCAGGAATCCTATTCCGGAGAATGTGGTGGCAGAAGACGCATTGTCCCACACAGCTTCGTCTCGTGCGGGACCTGCAGTTCATGAGCCGGCCAACACACCGGCGGCATAGGAAAACTCCGAAGCTTCACAGCGCTTCATCCAGAATGCTCTCCAGTCACTCATGGCTCGGATGGAGCATCTGGAGAAGCGTTATGAACTCCAACGTCAGGAAGACATCCAGCGGCTAATTGCCCAGTTAGAAGATCGCGATAACAGGAGACAAGAGGAAGAACGTCGGCAAAATACCGACGGGAGACGAGAAGAGGAACGTCGGCAAAATCCCGACCACACGGAAGATCATGTAGGGGCCGACCGTGCAACGGATAGAAGACCAAGGACAGCAACGTCGGCCCGAACAGCCGGGACCGACCATAGAGAGCCGATCGATCATTCCGAGCGGGGTAAGACGTCTCGTTCACAACACGAAGCTCACCGCTCGTCGTCGGCCATATCACCTGAATATGCCGCCGGGGAGAGACCGACGGGTGAGATCATCCGTCACCCTGGTCAAAGCAATGGCACGTACCGAAGGAAGTATAGCCGGGGTCACCAAAACAACAGTCCATTTGTCGACTGTATAGTAAAGGCCCCATTCTTGGAAGATTTTGATGGATCCTTCTTGAAGAAGTATGACGGGAGTCAAGATCCACAAGAGCACATTGACGAGTTCGACATGCAAATGTGCATCCGAGGTATTGAGGAGCCCATCATATCTCGAGTCTTTGCCACTACCCTCACGGGACCGGCCTAGACATGGTTCCATTCGCTGCCGCCGAGGACCATTCGTCACTTCGAGGATTTTGGCCAAAAGTTTTTGCTGAATTTCGCCACAAGCAAGAAACAGCCAAAGTCCTAGTTCGCCTTGGGAAAGATCCGACAGCAGAATGGGGAGACGCTGCAGAGTTATTTGGATCGATTCAAGGAAGCAGCTTTGCAGGTCCACAGACTGGAAGAGAATGTCCACGTCCACCTCCTGTCGGCCGGGCTCCACGGATCTTCCCGACTTGCCAAGTCGATTTACAAGGACCCGGTGAAGTCCCTCAATGACTTCGGGATCCGGTCTAAGAAATATTTGGAACTAGAGCAGATGGAGATTGCCAACTACGCTCCAAGGGAGAATAAAAAGCCCCCCTCATCGAGAAACCGACGTCCCCCCGAAAATTTTCAAATAGGACAATCCAGCCGACATCCGACTAACACCCCGGCTGGCCGACCTCCGCGAGGATTCCCTGACACTCGTCCTAGGCCAGGGAAATATGAATCAAAGTTTGACAGATACGCTCCGCTGAATGCCAGCCGCGGAAAAATTTGGAAGGAGGTGGCTTTCACGGAGATGAGGAAGGTTGACTGACCTACTCCCATAGTTCGAAGGGAAGGAATGGACTACACCCGGTACTGTGATTTTCATAATGGACCGGGACACACTACCGACCAGTGTTGGGAGCTCCGAGATGCAATCGAACGGTTCGTAAGCGAAGGCAAGTTGCGCCAGTACGTAATTCGAACCCAAGGCCACCAAGCCAAGAGGAAGGCCCAATAGGAGAACAAACCGCGAGACGACAAGAAAAACAAGAAGGATGACGAGTTCCCAGAACCCGAATTCGAATGCAACGTCATCACAGGAGGACTGGGAGGAGGAGGCGACACGGCCAATCAGCGGAAGAAGTACCTCAAGGAGGTAATGTCAGTAAGAGACCGGCCGAAGTTCAAGGAAACTGGTGGCGGGAGTGGCAAAAAAGACACACCCCAGCTGATTTATTTTACCGAGGATGACTTGAAAGGAGTGGTACCCGGACATGAGGACGACCTAGTCATAACGGGACCGTTGCCAATTTCCGGGTCAAAAGGATATTCGTCGACAATGGCAGTTCTGCCGACATCATCAACTGGAGCGCCTTCAAAAAGATGAATTTGAAAGAAGAGGATTTGAGGCTGTGTCAAACCATGTTGTATGGTTTCAACGGCGAAGGCACCGGCTTAAAGGGGGCCATCGACCTCCAACTAACGCTGGGAACAAAGGAGGGTTTCAGGTCGGAAAGGGTGACGTTCACCGTCGGAGATTTCCCGTCACCATATAACATCATCTTGGGGAGACCCACACTTCACAAGTGGGACATTCTGATGTCTACCAAGCATCAGAAAATGAAGATGATAGGCCACCTCGGCAAGGTCATTACAATCTGCGGAGATCAAAGAGAATCCCGGCAGTGTTATTATAACACAATCAGGGAGACAGAAGGTGGCCCATCATCCCCACCTCGGATCCGACCAGGGGAGCAATGAGGGTCCAGGGCCGACGAGCACTTGTCCGAGAAGCCGGTCAATTTGGTGGAGCTAGACATGCAAGACGTAGAGAAGTGGCGACCCGAGCCGGTGGACGAACTTGAGGACGTCCAGATTGGCGTCTCTCCGGGACAAGTCACCAAGGTAGGTAAGCAGGGCGACCCAGAAAACAAAGGCAGGCTTATCCAATGCCTGAAGAAGAATCAGGATGTTTTTGCTTGGAAGGCATCCGAGATACCGGGGATCAAGCCTACCTTCTGCTGCCACAAGCTGGCAATGTATCCCGGTTCTAAGCCTGTAGAACAGAAGAACAGGAAGCTCGGCCCAGAAAGAAGACAGGCGTTGACCAAGCATATTGAGGAATTACTGGAGGCAGGATTTATCAGAGAAATCCAGTACACGACCTGGCTTTCCAACGTGGTGATGGTGAAGAAGCCCAATGGAAAATGGCGAGTCTGCGTTGACTACACTGACTTGAATAAAGTCTGTCCCAAAGACTCGTACCCCATGTCGAGTATCGATCAGCTTGTAGATAGCTCGGCGGGTTTCCAGCTGCTGTCTTTCATGGACGCTTACTCGGGCTATAACCAAATACCCATGCATCCCGACGACAGAGAGAAAACGGCATTCCGAGGTATTGATGCTAACTATTGTTATGATGTCATGCCTATTGGCTTGAAAAATACAGGGGCAACTTACCAGAGAATGATGAACAAAGTCTTCTCGGATCAAATCGGGCGTAACATTGAAGTATACATCGACGATATGATCACAAAGACATCAGTGACCGGGGACCACATCCAGGACCTGGAAGAAACCTTCCAGAAACTACGGCAGCATAATATACTACTGAACCCCCTGAAATGTGCATTTGGGGTAAAAGCCGGGAAGTTCCTGGGTTTTATGTTGACCCACAGGGGAATAGAAGCAAACCCGGATAAGTGCAAGGCCGTCCTGGATATGCAGTTTCCGACCACCAAGAAAGAAGTCCAGCAATTGACGGGGAGGATGGCGGCCCTAACCCGATTCCTACCACGGTCCACGGAGAAGGCTCTTCCATTCTTCAAGCTTTTAAAGAAGGAGGCCAAAATCGGATGGAATTCAACGTGTGAAGAGGCGTTTCAACAAATAAAGACATGCTTGGCCTCACCCCCGGTGTTATCAAAACCAGAACCGGGGAAACACTCATCTTGTACCTCTCGGTCGGTGAAGAAGCCATCAGTGCCGTCTTGGTCAGGGAGATAGATAAAACTCAGCGCTCGGTATATTTTGTAAGCCGGGCTCTCAAGAACTCGGAGCTGAGGTACCAAAAGCTCGAGAAGGTGGCTTTTGCCTTGCTCACCACAGCAAAGAGGCTTCGCCCGTACTTCCAGAGCCATACCGTCATCGTCCGGACAAATCAACCCATCCGACAAGTATTGCACAAGCCGGATTTGGCTGGAAGGATGATGAACTGGGCCATCCAGTTGTCCGAATTCGACATCCAGTACGAAGCCCGTCATGCCATTAAATCACAAGCCTTGGCCGACTTCATTGTAGAATTGACACCGACGTCGGCCACTCAGCAGAATGATAAGGTTTGGAAAGTGTACGTCGACGGCTCGTCTAACGCAAAGGGGAGTGGAGCCGGAGTCATAGTTGAAAACCCTAAAGGAGTATCCCTCGAGCAATCCCTCCAACTCAATTTTCTGACGTCCAACAATCAAACAGAGTACGAAGCTCTCATTGCAGGGTTAAAGCAAGTCAAGGAGCAAGGAGCGGCAAGGGTTAATATCTTCACTGATTCTCAGCTGGTTTCCGCACAAATCGAGGGCAGATATCAGACCAAAGGCCCTTTGTTAGCCAAATATCTAGCAAGGGTGAAAGAAATTATGGCAGAATTCGATGAAGTGATAGTCGCCCACATTCCGAGGGAGGAAAACGCCCGAGCCGACATCTTATCAAAGTTGGCTAGTACGAAGGGGGCAGGAAACCATAGGTCGGTCATTCAGCAAGAGCTCGCCTAACCGGCATGCGTCATGATCGTGCTCATTGCCGACGACTGGAGACGACCTATCATCAACTATTTGGAGCAAGGAGTCATCCCAGACGAGGAGCTAGAAGCAAAGAAGCTGATCCGGGAAGCAGCTATGTATGTAATCCTCAATGGGGAACTATACCGCCGAGGTCTGCATAGTCCGTTGTTATTGTGTCTGAACTCGAACCAAGCCGAGTATGTGCTCTCGGAAGTGCACGAAGGGATCAACGGACAACACATGGGGGCTAGAGCGTTGGCACTAAAAGTTCTCTGCGCAGGCTATTTTTGGCCGACGATGAAAGCTGACGCGGCAGAACATGTTAAAAAATGTGATGCCTGCCAAAGACATGCAAGGATAGTGTGGATTCCCCCGTCCGAGCTCAGTTTGATCACTGCACCGTGGCCATTTTACAAATGGGGTATGGACTTGCTGGGGCCATTTAAAGCTACAGAGGGTCAAATGCGATGGCTAATAGTGGCCGTCGACTATTTCACCAAATGGATTGAGGCCGAGCCGTTGTCCGCCATCACCTCAGCTCGCGTTCAAAAGTTCTTGGAGTGAACCATAATATCGAGGTTCGGAATCCCGGCGGAAATCGTTACCGACAATGGGACGCAGTTTACCGACGGAACGTTCAAGGCAATGATGACCGGCCTTCATGTCAAGCACCACTTTACCTCAGTAGAACATCCCCAGTCTAACGGCCAAGCAGAAGCGGCCAACAAAGTCATCCTCGAAGGGTTGAAGAAAAGAATGCATGAGGTCGGCCCGAACTGGGTCGAGCAACTTTACTATGTACTTTGGGCTTACAGAACGACGGCCCAAACAGCCACTGGTGAAACCCCATTCAGAATGACTTACGGCTGCGAAGCCATGATCCCGGTGGAGATCGGCCAATCATCATGGAGGAGGCAACATATATCTAAGGAGAACGATAATGGTGCTGTCCTAGCAGCCGAGCTGGACTTGATAGAAGAAATCCGCGCTGCTGCCCATCGCCGAGATCTTCATCAAAAAAGCAAGTTGGCCCAAAGATTCAACAGAAAAGTGAAATCGAGGTCCTTTGAGAAAGAAGATCTCGTGTTACGCCGAGCAGACGTTGGGAACAAGAACGCCCGAGATGGGAAGCTGGCAGCAAACTGGGAAGGACCATACCGGGTGGTCCAGAATCTCGGACAAGGAGCTTACGTGTTGGAAACTTTGAACGGCAAGCAAGTCAAACGGACTTGGAACGCGGACAAGTTGAAGAAATATTATAGCTGAAGGTCCATGTGTTTTCCTTTAGTTGGCTTCTAGTCGGTCATAGGGATCATGGAACTCCACCATGTGTTTCCCTTTAGTTGGCTTTAAGTCCGTCATCGGAATCATGGACGCCATGTGTTTCCCTTTAGTTGGCCGTCAGGCCCGTCATTGGGATCATGGGACTAGTGATTTTCACCAGATTTTGTGAACCGGGGACATACAACCCGCGCAAGTCTATTCTGAAAATCCTACTATGTAATTTTTCATGTTTTTGTCAATTGATTATGTGAACCGGGAACATACACCCGCACAAATTTGTAATTGATACCATGAATTATTAATGCAAGGAATATTTTCGTGCACGAATTATGAGCGCTTAGTCGTTGTTTTATATTAACTCGGTCCTGATCAGGCCGGCGTAACTATTCAATCCCGGGTGAATCATCGGATTTTTCCAAAAGAATTACATCTAAAGGACAATGTTACGAGTATATTAACAGTTGCTAAGACAGGAACATGAATATACTTGGCCGTTGGAGCCACTATACGGAAGAAACAAACGACAAGTTATAAAAGCCGACGAATATTACTTAAAAGTGCAAAATACTTGTTCAACAAAAGTATGTAACAAGAAAGTGCAGAAAAAGAAAATACAAGATAAAACCGGCATCCCGGCCCTTCAATCTCCTCCGCCGCTCGGACCTGGGACCTCTTCGGGTGAATCTGCTGCGCTCGGCTCCTCCTCTTCGCTGTCAGGAAGGGTCAGAAGTTGACCGTTCCCAACATAAGATTTGAAGTGCATTCCCTCGGTGTTCAATTGCACACCGGGGTTGAGGAATCGGACTTTCGCCAAAGCATTGTTGAAGGACGCTTCAGAAGACTTAGCGAGCTGAGATTGGACAAATTGAAGCTCGTTGAAGGCTTCATCCGCCTCCTTGATCTTTCTCTCATTAAAGTCCAGCAGGTCCTTGTATCTAACATTGGCGTCAGCAGCCCGACGCCGGTAGGCAGCAGCAGATTCCTTGAACTTGGCCGCCTCAGCTCGGGCGGACTCAATTTCCACCCGAGAAGCTTCTAGTTCCGCCCGAGAGGACGCGTGTTCAGCCCGAGCAGCCTCAAGCTCGGCAGTCAGCTTCACTACCGACTCCTGAGCCTCTTGGGCTTCTGCTCGGGAGGCCTCCACTTCCTTGGCTGAGGTGGCAGCACTTTCCCGAGCAAGATCCAGCTCCTGCTGCAGCCGCCTGACCTCGTTCTCGGAAGCCTCAAGGTCAGCGGCCCCCTTGCAAGCTTTTTTATTTAAAGCTACTAAACTCCCGAGCAAGGAGGCCGTCTTGTGGCAAGCCAACTCCAAGGCACCCAACTCGTCCCTGTCGGCATCGCTGAAGGGAACCAGGTCGGAGTACCTTTTGGGTGCCCGGAGAACATGAAAAAGCTCCCGAGTCACACCTTGGTCCCAGAGAGTTCGAGGGGCCAGTTGGAGGTGATCCTCGGAAGGCCCGGGCACCGGTGCAGCATCAGCAACGACCGGGGCATCTACAACGACGTCGGCCATGGGCTCGTCAGGGACGTCGATGGGTACCTCGGCCACAGGAGAAGGTGGAAGAGGGGCCGAAGGAGGAGATGGATGAGGGGATGAAGGGGCCTGAGTAATCGGCTCCGCTGGAACAGGGGACGGCCTAGACCCGTCGGCCGCCCTCTGACCTTGGTCCTCGACCTGCCTTCGCTTCCTCCGACGAAGCTTCAGGGCTTCGAGATGAGCTGGCTGGGGAGCAGGGTTGGTGTTCATCTCGGTCGCTACACGGCAACGAGAAAGTAAAAATCAGAACCAGTATTAAGTATTGGCAATAGCAATTATCAGAAGCAATTCAAACTAACCACACTGAATATAATATACTATGGGAGCCAAGTTGTTCGAGGCTTTGTACGCTAATATGTTAGCCGCCGAAGACGCATCCGAATCCGACAACCGAGTCTCGTCGGTTCGATAAGCAGCGGAAGGAAGATTATGGTGGGTGGAAGTCCAATATAAAGGAAACTTCCATAATCCCGGAGAAGACTCAGATCTAGAAAAGAATGGATGTTGGCCGGGTTTGGCAACAACTTTGAAAAATTTGTCTTTAAAACCTTTAAAAGACTCGGCAAAAAGAGAGAAAAGCCGGCGATCGCATTGGCGGTCTTTCCGACCCCGGAAAGAGGTCCACCCTTTCCGGTCGGCGGGTTCTTTGCTCGATCGGTTAGTTTGGACAGAGAAAAAATAAAAGAATAAGGAAAAAGTGCAGGGAACCTCTAGTTTTTGACAAAGACTTTCGAAGGCCTGCATAGAAGCCCAGCCATTCGGATGAATCTGGGAAGGAGCAACTTGCAGGTGCTCTAACACCTGCATTTGGAAGTCGGAAAGGGAAGGCGGACTCCCAACCGAGTGATTATGTCTTTGTAAAACAAAAAGAAATCAGGGTCATTACCCTCTCGGGTAGAGCATACAGGCTCACCCGGGCGGGGAAGACAAACATGGAAACCCTCTTGATCCCCAAGGGGGAGGGATGCAAGATCCTCGGAACTCATCGTCGAGGTGTATTGTAACACCTCATGAGCAACCCAGGGGAACCTACCTGTCAGAGCAGGGGAGAGAGTTTGGGAAGAAGACCCGGTTGCGGATTCGTCAACGGTTCTGGCGACGGTTGGATCCATAGCTACCTATAACAATGAAAAAGAAAACAATCAGTCAAGTACCTGGAAGAAGAACCGTCAATGGATTAGGTTGAGAAGAGGCCAAAGTCGGCTTGGCAGATTCTTCAACAGCAGCCGGCACCCCGGCATTGAAACCCGACTGGAGTGGCGGAGTAGGGATTTCGGTGGGGACAGGTTTGGGAACCCAGATAGGATTATGACGACAATGGTCCAACAGGTCCTCGGCCTGCCTATTAAGATCCCTACTTGCTAGGTACATAAACTCTTCAATACATTTCGAACAATGTTCGTATTGAACTTCAAAACCTGGCTCGGCTAAGGGGTAGGTTCCAGAATCATCTGAAGGGGCATCACTAGAAGGGATGAAGTCCTTAGAGGATGCCCTAGATTCAGCGGCCCTAGATTGGGAAGTAAGGATTGCTGATCTTTGACGCGATGAAGACCCCAAATTAGAAGACCCTAACCTAGAAGGATTGGGATGTTTGGGGCCTAATCTGGAAGGAACAGGAGGCTTTGGGGTAGAGGCTTTGGAATTGCCTGGACCCGAAGGGGTTCGAAGCTGGGATTTCCTTTTTTCTTCTTCAGGAAGGGGCAAACCATAGAGCCAAAAGGCAGCACGAGGGGAACAAGAGTTGCGAATTTCCTTTTCTTCCTCAGGAGTATATTTCATGATGAAGAAGAAAGAAGGCACAAAAAACTGAGGAATGTGAAGGGGCAAAAATGTGCAGAAGAGGTTGATATTTAGGGTTCATACAGAAGAAGAGAAGATGTAAAAAGTTATAATACCAGCAAAAGAAAGAAGATAGTGAATAGAAAGATACCTGGATAAGAAGAAGGTGGCAAAGAAAGTAGTAGTAACGAAGAACAAATAACCCCAGAAAAATGCTGGAAGAAGCGAGAAAGCAGAAGTGCGACAGATGCAGAAAAGGCACCAAGAAGATGAAAATGCAGAAAATGTGAAGATTAGTGTGAAGTAAAGATGTTTTAATGAAACGAAACGGAAAGGGCGCATTAAGCAAGAAGTGTAACCGCCAGAATTCAAAAATTGAGTAATAACTACTGGTTATAGAAAAACGCAGAAGGGGCAGAAATGTCATTAGCATAGAAAAGTAATGATTAAAGCGTGCAAGAGAAGGATAAAGACTGATCGAACAGGACACGTGGCAGGTAAGGGGAAGAGGACGTTCCATTCCCCTATGATCGTAGGCGTTCTATTCTTCCATGCTTATAGCTGTCCATGCGGCTGTGAAAAGACAAGAGCGGGTTGACATTGGAATCGACAAGGAGTAATTGGCAGACTTGGTCAGATGATGTGCCATATTTACAAGGGGCAGGTACAAAGTACACCTCGGTATGAATGGTGATCATCTCGGCTCGGATATCAATCATCTCGGTTTGGATGAATGTCACTTCGGCTCGGGTATTGAGTATATCGGCTTGGGCGATGATCATGTCGGCTCGGACATCGAACCAAGCCCTGCTTAGGTATTACCTAAAAAGCATAGTCGGTTTCATTATTGATACATCCCGGCCATCCAGAATGCTAGAAGACCGGGCTGAGGGGCATCTGTTACGGATAAATAATATATTTATTTAATGTTATTTTCTTTCCCACGAAATAACCACCCCAAAGAAGGGAGGAACCGTTACGATCTGCAGTTACCAGAATCTCCGCGTATCAAGGAGAGTGGTTTTGAGTTCAACCGTTTGGCCTGAGATAATGGGCCTCAACCACCTTATCAACGTCCAGGTATAAATATTGCTTTAGCCATGGTGAAAGGTACACAATTCTGACTCTCTCTTTTCCCTTTACACAAGCACACACCGCACCCCCCAACGTGTCGTGTTTACTGTGCTGTGATCTTCTTCCTTGAGTTGCTTCATATTCATAAGCTTCTTAAGAGAGAGAGAGTTTGATCCAACATAAACCACCCAACATCACTTGTTGGACATTTTTGTTCTCACTGAGCAGAACACTTTCATTATCTTAATAAAAGAAAAAGGATAACATAAGAAAAAAGAAACAAAGAATGATTGATGAGTCAACCCT
Organism: Glycine tomentella; assembly: GCA_007407185.1. Lineage (NCBI taxonomy): Eukaryota > Viridiplantae > Streptophyta > Magnoliopsida > Fabales > Fabaceae > Glycine > Glycine tomentella. The sequence goes on along the minus strand of PYAF01001335.1, from coordinate 204,971 downwards.
CAATTGGAACATTTATACTTGCATATCATGCTATTCACAAGATCGGTGGAATTTTATTTTTTAGAGAAGATAAAACTGTGAATCAGGTGCAAATATAAATAGAGAATTTGTCCATATAATTTTTTTGTCTTTTTATTCGATGCTCGGTGTAAGGCATCAGAGAAATGTATCAACATCTAATTAATCCATACCAAATTGCAGATATTCTAAACAGCAGATCTCTACTCAAGAATTTCAAACAATTCCTCAAAAAGGAAAAGAAAAGGGTCTCATGCAGATACTTGTGGACAATAGCCATGCAAGATGCTCAAATACACTGACCTTTACTACTAAGGGAAGGCCATCCTACTTCATCACTATCTCTTCCTGAAACCAATGGATTGGACAGGAAATTGGCAAGCACCTTTATATATGGAACAGAAGAAGAAATTTTAGAAATCGGTAATATAAATGACAAGTTTTACAATGTATTGATTGATGTACCTGGCCCATTTGTCCAAATCCAAAGATAACAACAGGTTGACATTGAAGTTAATCGTCTCAGAAGCATTCTATTCCTGCAAATAATTTAGTACTCAATGTAAACTTGAAGTTAAAATGAAATCACTGTGGCATAAGATTGCCACACATATTGTGAAGAAACAGTTCTATTTTGTTTTTTATATCCCATAGTTTGTCCTTTAACATCTTAAGTTGATAAAAGAATAATAATTAAAAATTAATTGATGGTTTGAAGCATATAATCCACAGGGCATGAATTTGTGCCAAAAAGACCAACTTTAATACAACATGTGAATTTTCTTGTATTTTTTAATTACATTTCTAATGCATGTTTTTTTTTTCAAATAAACCAATAATTCATCATTGTCCTCCAGATCAAATACTGATAGAAAGCATCAGCAGAAATTTCCGCAAACATGATTTATCTTGATAATAAACTTTCTTACCAACTCAACCATTGCATCCAATCCAGCATCCAAACTCAAACAGTAATCAAGGAAGCAGAAGAACTTGAGAGATCATTCAAATCTCAAAGTTAACCAAGCAGCCAACATTTTTATGAAAAGGTAAAGTAAAGCAATAATCGTAATAATCAAACAATCTCACAAAAATCAGTGACTTACATTTTCTACCTTCACCTTCTTTGGAGGTGCAGTATTAGATGGCTTTGCTTCTTCATTTAATTTTCTCTTCCCCTTTGAAGACTTTGAAGAAGGTGTTCCACAAGCAGGTCCTGTTGCTGTTGGCTTTGAAGGGCTGTTGTCAACGGGTTCTTCCTTAAGAGCATCCTTTTGCTTCGTAGCAATGACATGAGGAACACCAACATCATCATCCACCTAGGCAAACAAATATGACTCATTAATCCATGAAAAATGCTCAAATCCAGTTCAAACCATATGCAAGGTTTTCCAGAATTCCAATGAAATCAAAACAAATTAACCACTTCCCCTATCTGAAGTCACAAATGCAAAAGGCTCACCACAAAAGGGATTGCTGCTTGCACTAAGCTATGTTTAACTTTTTCATCTTATCAGTGGTATAATGACCCTCACAATTAAAGTGTTGAGACAAAGATTAAATGAAGGAAGTAAAGATTAAGTAAGTGTTACAAAGTTTAATTATGCCAAGCAAGTCAAGTAAAACTCTTATTATAACATATATATATATATGATAAAAGTATATTGGGTCGATTTGACCATTTCATGAAGTTAAGAGTGAATGCAATAGTTTTGAGT
>PYAF01001335.1:186599-203135 GCA_007407185.1 Glycine tomentella | reverse complement strand
TTGTCGAAGGAATCAAGGCAATATGAGAAGGGTGTAGAGTAAGACTTCGGGTTCAAGTCCCGGAGCATCAAAGCACCAAAGAGAAAAGTTTAATTGTTTGCGTTATTATTATATTGCTTCTTTTATCTGTATATTTATTTATATATCTGCTGCATATTTGTTCATATTTCTGTGTTATGATATATCTGTTGTTATACCCATGTTACTGTTATATATATGTATTTAGACTGTTGTTCAGAAAGTGAGTTCAGGGACTTAGAGGCTTCTTTAAGCCCCTGGAGCTTACTGAGACTCGGGTTGTCTCACCCCTTTTCTTGGGGAATATCATTTCAGGAGGAGTTAGTAGGGGAGATCCCTCTTCTAGCAAGGCTCCTATGGGCGCGTGATGGAGCAGCAGCTACTGTTGACTTGGATTAGATTATCTTCTCGTTTGCGTGTGACATATTTAGGCGTGTGTTTCAGTACGATAGGACTACTGTAGTACTGTTGATCCATTGATGGATAATATCTATGTTGAGACTAAGTTTGTATTTGTGCCACCGCGTTATGGGTGGACATCTGTATGTACGACTTAAGAGTTATTTATGTATGAAGTATCCAGCTTTCTGTGTTAAGCTATGCCTGGGGTTATTAGTTAAATTAAATTAGTATTGCAGTATCGTATTACGTGAACTTCTGGGAAAAGAATTTGAGAAAATGTTTTGGAAAAATTTAATCACGTTTTCTATAAAAGGAATTTTTAATAAGTCTTCCGCTGAAAATTCTAGTACCAAGATGAGTAACAACCGGAGTACTACGGGGTGTTACAAGTGGCACAAGGAACAATTAACAATTATGGTACATCTATCAAAAGTTAAAGAAAATGCACAAGAGAAAAAACAAAAGAAAAAGTGATTGAGAATATAATCCAATTCCCTTATTTGAACAGGGATACTTAGTTTCTACACTTTAACAACAGAGATGGAAGAAATTAGAAGCAAACAACATAAGCCACAAATCACATTAACTGGGTTCGATCAAATTTCAAAGTAAAAATCACAAAGACCAGTACGATAAATCAAAACCACAAAAAAAAAAAAAAACTAAAAAGCCAATAACTATTTCATCTATCTGTAGACCAGTGAGAGAAAAGAAGAATTTTATGTACCTTGTGAAGATGGAAAGTGACACCATCGATTGGAACAATGATATCAACTGGCAGTCCCCCATTGCAGAACCTATCAAAACCACAAACCCAAAAAAATTTAACAAAATAAATCACAGCAAAGAGAAGACAGAGAAGTGTGGAATAAAATGGTTAATCTTGTTTCATCATACACACGACGGGACTCTTCTTCAAAAACTGTTCGTCGACACCCCACCATCATCTTGAGCCAGTCAAACAAATTTACCTACAAGAACCACCTGATAGTATTAAAGAAGGTCTAATGAAGGTAAAATGAATCAAAACTGTCAGAATAGAAAGAAAAGTAGGAAATAAACCAAGTTGTATTATTCCATGTGAGATCATCGGACGCATCTGTTGCCGCAGCAATAGCCGGACCCCGGCTTATCCGGCGGCGGCGGAGTTTCCTTCGCCGGATTTGGAGTTTTGTCGTCGGGTTTGGGTTGGATCCGGTGCGGAGCGGGTTCGTTCACCCTAGGCCATGCTATTGGGATGGAGAAAGAAGAAGGGTAGGGTTCGATGAAAAGGGGTTTTGGTGAGGGAGCAGGTGAGTCGTGAGAGAGTTGTTGAAATGTGCAGAGAGAAGGTTGAGAAATGGAGAAGATTTTTCTTCAGCTTTGGGTGTGGACCTCACTTCATAGGCTCAGGAGGTTACGTGTGTGAGCTGATGGAGGGAGGAGAATTACCGAACCTAGCAGAAGCTGAGGAGAATTACTGAACCAATTACCAAAGCTACGAAGCAAGGAGAAGCAAGAAATCAGCTTACCAAAGCTGAAAATGCACCAGAAGTTGACACGTCATCAAAAAAATGTTCTTTTATTACTGTATAGATAAGGCATGTGATACCTTGTTAGAAAGCTTAGGAAGTATAGTTTAACATACTAAAAGATGAGGATTTATGGCCTAGTAGATTGGTACAAAATAAGCAATGAGTGAACCTCATCTGGTTAAGTGTTTCTAGCCTTTTGGACCTTTTGGATTGGGCACAACTTGTAACTCTTGGAATTTTGGCCCAAGAAATCAAATATTCAGCTCAAATTGGGACTATCCAGAAGTGGAATCACGTGCAAAAGCCATAGAATAGGCATAGCTAAGTGAACTAATAGGCAGAAAAGTTTGGTAAACCAAAGTCAATGGTAAGTCAATGAAGATAAGCTTTTTGAATAAGCCTTTCCACGTGCATAGACCAGCTGCCCCCAAGTCAAGGATTAAATGGAATCTTGACCAAGAAAAATCAAGTCAAGATAAGGCTTAAGTCATAATATCTTATAAGGTAATGATTACCTAGTTAAATTCTAACCAAACTAAATCCTAATTCAGTTACAACCCAACTAAATCACTTAAAACACAACTGAATAAATGAGTATAAATAGCTAGGGCTGTGGAAAAAATTCACGTAGGAGCTAGCATCCCAAAGCCAAGGCCAATTCCAATTTTCCTTGTGTCTTGCTTTCATTGTCTTGCCTTTTATTTGCTGCATACAAACCTTGACCTCTTCTAGCACCTCATCCACCAATCAATTTCTTCTTTCAAGGCTTCATTTCTTAGAAGATATTCAAAGAGAAGCAGCCACTTAATCAATTTCAAATCCAAATCCATTTGAGGTAGGCTAGGCTTTAATTTCTAGCTAAGAATTTATTTGGACTAACCTATATGTTTAAATGGGCAGATTTATGGTTGATTATTTAGGCTGGAATTTCATGTCATTGAATGTTATTTTATGATGTGAAAATGTTGATTTAAACCATAGGATAGGTGATGATTTATAGGCTGAAATATTAGTGATGTTTAGAATGATATTTGGTGATCTTGGAAGTGATTTTGATGACATTTAGGTTGTTTGTTCATATTTTCATTATGGTACTGTTTTGAATTAATTTTTAAAAGAAGAGGTTGAATGGTATGTAGTTAAATGATTCAAATGTTTGAATGATTAAATTTGAGAATGAAGTAGTAAGGTGATAGGTGAAAGGAGATTAAGATGCATGCTAGGTTTTAATCTTTTCATGTAAAGGTTTAAAGGAATTAGAAATTATTTGAGAGAGATATTGTGGTTTATTAGTTAGATTACTAACATGATTTTTCTGTAGCTTGAGGATATTCAATGGTCATGTCTATGTTGGTAATGATCTTACTTAAATAAGGTATGGTAGTTTAACCATACTTGTGGTACGTATGATGTTATGATAACAACATTTTTCCATAAGGTGGTATGTATTTTGCTTGTGGATTTTATTATGGATGGATGTTGATGTGATGATAGGTTGATTCATGTTTCCAAGTCCAGTATGAGATTTTGTGAAACAGAATCTAATACTACATACAGTACGATATGTAGTAACCAGGTGCAAATATATGGCATAAATCATGCATGTTTGCGTAAGACGATTGCAGCGTCTACATCCAGTACGAGGTGTAGCTACATACAGTACGATATGTAGAGGCCATGTGCACCCTGGGAAAATTCATTTCATGCATTCATATAGTTTGCATAATTATTTTATGATGATTTACTAGCGTACTAACGTGTTTTGGTGGTTTAGTTTTGCCTACTAAGAAAATTTATTTCTCACAGGATTTGTTTCATTTTTTTTATAGATGACAACAATGGTCAATTTTATTGACACCTTGGACTGATGGTGGTACAAAGATAAAGAATTGTCTCTAGGAAATGAATGATGAAAATGCTGTAGTATCTTTATGTTTTGTTGAGAATGACTCTTGTACAAGGACTGTGGCTACGTATTATATATATATCAGTTTAACAACTTCTATAACTTCTATAATTTATATGTTTTAGAACTTATACTAGGATCCGTTCAGTAAAAATAAAATAGTAATAAAAATTATCTAACGATTCTTAAAAATTTAACCCTTATAAAAATATAATATCTAGAATAATTTTAGGTCGTTACAGTAGTAGTATTCAAAACATTCATGAGTTGATCAGAAGAAAAGAAACAGATCATAATTTCAATGGCCAAACTAAAAAAAAACACAAAAGGGGAAGTCAACATGCCATATAGAAGATGAGGAGTGGGGACAGCTGTTTGGTTATTGATTCCCATACCAAAAGCTACCTGAAATGTATTAAAAAAAGTTCAATGTTGTAAAGTAATTTAATTGCAACATTTTAATTAGATTTCTCTTTGGATCAGAATTCTACTAAGAATCAGGTGCTAATATAAGATAATGTCATAATGTGTACTTAAGTTTATTTTCTATCCGCATTTATTGTAGAGGAAGAAAAGGTCTATTCAGCCAAAAACTAGTTGGATTGACTTCATGCGTTGCACAAGATTTTATTGTATTTTTGTTAATAATTATTTTATTATGAAACATATTTTTGGCTATTTTTATACTATTTTAAAAGATAATTATATAATTATATTACTCTACATCAATAGATCTTCATTACTTTCAAGTTGCAAAAGTATGCAGTACCTGTAATAAACATGTTTACTTCTCCCTTGAATGATAATTATATAATTATATTACTCTACATCAATAGATCTTTTTCCCTTCATTGTTCAAATAAAGGCAATTACAGTTTCCCAACTTAATTGAAACAAGTGAGAAATATAATAATTAGCCTTTTAAAGTTTCTTTTTTCTTTTTTTAGTAGCTCATGTTCAAACGCAGGTAAATCCCACAAAGGGACAAAATAAAGCCATCAATGAGAAATACAGTCCATATGTATGTAGATGCCAACTCTAGCATGAAAATCTTAATTAGAAAAGAAAATTCATTACATGATAATTTATTTATGGAAAAAAGTCATGAGTCAGTTTGTTTTAATTTTCTTTCCTGAAAAATTATTATTAAAGTTTTTAGGGTATTTGTTTGAGTTTTTTTAAAAAAAACAACAACATGGAAAATTAAATTTATAATTATTTAGAGAATTTATATTGAATAACTTTAAAAAAATTGCAATTATAATTTTTTAAGAAAACTATATAGGTAGAATTGTTAAATGGAATGGAAGATTTTGGGCAGTTCAAATCAAGGTTAAACCAAGCCTTTGAAATAATCAGGTTGCATAGTGTGGGGTGGGGGGACCTAAGATGAAACTCATGGGCTTATCACATTTTGTTAGAAATAGCATTCCATATACAAACACTTGATTCGATTAATCTGGAAAGCGGTTCAAGTATCATAGGTGCAGAATATTGACTTTGGCCACATACCTGAAACTAGAGCTGTTAAAATAACTTATCATTGATATTTGAAGTAATCTTATTTGTTGTTGGTTACAAGGAAATATATACAAAAAAAAAATTAACTTTTATTGTAAGACTCAGAAACATCAAATATGAAGTAAACTTCACTAACCTCACATATAACTTCAGCACTGCTAGCATTGAAATCCCTTAATGCTTTCGTTTCACATGCTGCAATCAGAAAAAATTGAAAACATGGTATTGTCACAAATGGGGAGAAAATTGGCACACAGAATTATAGATTACAAGTGAATTCATGCTTATGCAATCAGAATATGCCTATTACTTACTATAAGAATAAAGGACTCAATTCAGAAACACAGTGTAATCTGTTAAATTCTCAATTATAGTTTCTGGAGACATAATTAGAAGCAACTTGGAGAGTGAAAAAGTGCGTGGGGGAGAGAGAAATTAGTAAATTTCACCAAGCAACAAGCTTTCATTCAGACTGGCGTTGCTCCTAATTCCCAGTAATAGTTTCAACATAAAAGTGCAAAGATCTACTTCATCAGAATAATTTGAAGTCTATCAAATTCAACTACAAATACAGTTAATTCCAGGTACAAAACCAAACTGCTACAAAACCTCTGATCAATAGAAAAACTCTAAGCTTGGTTGATTGAAATAAAAATAAAGACAAAATTTTATTAATAAGCTTGCACATCCTAAAATCAACTGGCCTCATACAAAGTGGAATTCAAGTGCTTATAAACTTGGTTAGATCTTGTTCCTTAATATTTTCAAAGATAAAAGATATGCTTCATGTCACATTGAAAAGGGTTATGCTTCAAAACACAAACATGTACAATGATATAGTATTATAAGACAGAGATGATGTGGAAAACTACCTCTCCATCCCAAGTCCATGACATTACAAGTTTCAAACAAGAACAAAGGTCAACAAGTACAACAACACAACCAAACCACTCTCGTTTTAATTGTTTTCATTTGGGAATTTAGACAAATAGGTAAGAGGCAAGCGTAGAAAGCAATAATTGTGGGAGAAGAGAAATTGGGGACAGAGGATACCAATTTTCTTGTCCTCCAAACTCGTCGTCCACGAGCCTCCTTTCGCATTTGGGGCATCATCTTGCAAAACCAATGAATGCATAAACATGTTCAGTTGGGGTCAAAGGAAAGATACAATTTTTTTGAAATTCTTCTACCTGCGAGCTAACCCCGAGGCCTGAATTTCCTCTGCTTAACTCCATCTTCTGCACAAAGAAATATTGTAATATATATATAGATATTTGAAAGAAGATGATTTGAAATTTACTTGCCCTGGGAAAAGACCTAGGAGATTACAGGTAAAGCGGAAGAGATAGTGAAGGAGTTAATTCGGATAGCCATGGCTGAGTGTACGCGTACTCTACTATTCACACTATCTAGAATCTGATAAATACTTTGTAAAACCTATATATTAAAAAGCATTTAAATATTTGGATAGCCATGGCCTGCCGGATCTGGTTCCCGATATTAAAAATGGCGGGGACACGCCATTAATCTGATACTCGTGGGTCACCAAAGCGAAATCCCTCTTTCCAAAGCTCTGCGAAGGGAGCTCCAGATCGAATAGCTTCGATGTCGAAGGGTTCGGCCACGCGAAGTGCGGATGGCTCATATGCGTATGAATCAAACCAGTGAAACCCCAGCAACCCGGTCACCTAGGTTAGAGAGAAGGTTTGGAGATTGAATGAAAGTGAGGAATGGAGACGAAGCAATTCAAATAAAAAAGAATCATATCCAAGGACGGTTTTGTATAAAAACCGTCTTTGGTTTAAAGTCATAAAATGCCAACAACAACGGGTTTTATAAGAATGTACAAAACCGTCTTAGAATTTTAATTTTCTAAGACGGTTATTGAAAAACCGTCTTAGAATGATAGTTTCTAAGACGATTTTCGCAAAACAGTCTTAGACTTGTTATATTTATTTACAAAAATACCACTGCGTGTCTTTCTAAGACGATTTCCAGATAACCGATGTTAAATCAGTGTCGTAAAATACTACTTTTGTAGTAGTGTTCCTCTAAAGTTCAAATCAATGACATAAAGGTTGGTTTTGCAACATAGTTTGCATGGAGTACTAGGGCTATGGAAGCACAACCAAAACCCAAATCAATTGATGGAAAAGCAAATACCAAATCAACTAAAGCCAAACTTCCAACAAGATCAATGACTACAAGTCACAACAAGCAAAGACCCAGCATCATCAAGAACACAAATGAAGAACAACAAACAAGCACAACTCCTCCTACCATTATTAACAACAAAGGCAATAATGCAAAAATTAAACATGATGCAGCCAATAACACTAGATCTACTCCTCAAAAGCAAACCAAAAATGCTGATTTCCATGCTTTGAATATCCAGAAAAACATAGAAACAAATGAATCACAAAGAAAGTCAAGATCAGCTAGAGTTGTTTCTCCATCGATAAAGTCAAGGGTTGTAAATCTAAGTAACATTGTAGAACTCTCAAATGAGACACCACCAAATTTAAGGACCGATCAGAGGTCAAGTTCCACAACACGGGGATGAAGCACAACTCAATCTTCTACGATTGCAGGGTTTCAAAATCGCGATCCTACTCCGCGAACTTGCAGACCATCAAGATCACCATCACCAAACATGGCTAATGGTGGCTTGAACCAATTGGACAGAACCCAGAAAAATTTGAAGGAACAAAAAGAAACATTCACTCTAATAGCAGGCACTGATGAAAATAGATCACATTTTAAGGGAAGTAAGATGGTAGAGAAAGTAGTGAATGCTAGAAAATCAGGTGTGAATCAAATGGACAGAGAAATAAAGCAAAAGCTTTCAAATATAGGGTATGATTCTACCTTTCCTTTTTAATTATCTAAGTTAAATCTAGGAAATAGAAGCTACTTCTTGGCTCGCTATTGAAGGTTAAACCAAACTTTAATTCTTTTATATATTGTTTCATGTTATGACACAGGAAAAATGAAACAAGAAAGAAAGCATTGCACAAGGGTACAACAGCAATGATCAAACTGAAGGATTTTGGTGCTGCAAGTGCATCTATAATGACAAAAGAGTTAGTGGACTAGTAGTGGCAAGGGATTTTTCTAATACACAGAAGATCATAGGTTAAAATGTCATTGTTGTAACAAAATGAGGCATCATGAAAACTATTACGTCGAGAACATGGGAACAATTGATTTGATCCACCTAGAGTAGCCTATATCCTGTACTAACGTCTACCTACATTATTTCAACACCGAGACAATATGATGAGGTATACTATCAATTGAAATTTTGGTGAATGAGATTAACTAAGTAATCACGAATATTATCAACTCAGTTCCATGTACAAATCCTAAAAATAAAAGGGGTTAAGTAGATATATTTTTAATATTTATGAATATACAGAAACTTATTTTGAATCCCACAAAAAAATTTGATTCAATGAAGTTGAACCAAGCTCGTGGAGCTTAATTAATTTGAGCCGTATAAATCGCCTTGTGCAATTTGTAAACTTTATTCTCAAATCTCCATTCGTAACCTTTTGATTGTTCGACTTATAAACTCAGTTAAAGGCAGACTTAACTTCTATAGTTAAATATGTTCCAACATCTATGTGCTGCAAGTGCAATAATCATTCTCCGACTCCAAAGACTATATATCATGTTTAGAGATGTGAACTATTTGTCAAAAGAATTTCATTATCACACCCAAACCCAATGTATAATGACAATTGAAAAGATGAAATCATGGATTGTACATTTGAATGAGATTATTGCAACCACAAATAACATGGTAAGATTTTTTTGTCCATGTGTAATCTTCTTTAATGTATATTAAATTTATATTTCTTTAGTTTTGTTTGTAGTGTTCAATGGAAAAGGTGTAGCGGGCTACATTCACTAAACAAAAGACTGAATTGTGTGTTACAATGACTTGAAGGAAGACACTACAATCAGGATGTCGATTTGGATAATCCTATATACTAGGATATTTTGTTATGTTGCTTATGTTTAACAATTTTTTTTTTTATAAAAAATACATGTTTGTTTATGTTGGATATTTCATAATTTTGTTGTTGTTAATTCTAAAAAATTTTGTTTTGAAATTATTCTTCGTTGGTAAAGATTTGTCTATGAGTATTCTTCATTTTAGCTACCAATAATCATTATTAATATTCTTCTTTTAACATATACAATTTTTATAAGAATAATGTTTAAACTTTTTAATATCAAAACATCCTTTATTTTTAAAAGTATAAAAAATTAAAACAATTATTTTATATTGTGTTAATCTATATTTATATGCTTTTTGGGGCATGGATTAGACAAATCCATTTGAGAGATTACTTTATTTTTATAATTATTATTTTTTTATTCAAGAAACTCTTAGATATTTATATTTAATTTTAATTATACAAATTTTATAAGAATAATGTTTTAAAAAATTATATAAAAATATCATTCATTATTTTTAATTTAAGAGTATAAAAAATTATATCTATTGATGTTGCGCTAATCTCTATTTTAATCCTATTTGGCATTATGGAGTCTACCAAAAAATAGTCTAAAATTCCAATTTGAGATCTACCACTAAAAATGCTAAATGTAAATACAATTCATTCGCAAGGAACACACCCCTAACAAAAAGAGGAACCGGGTTGCACCGCAAAAAAAGACAATTGAGAACCTCAAAGGAAGCTAACCAATTGGCACAAGAATTATCCTCCTTGTATATATGAGGAAAAAACAAACCTATATCTTTACACAAAAGAAGACGTTGTTCCAATCTCCTTCTAAGCTTCCAAGGAACCAGGCTAGGATTACTAAAAGTTTATTAGATTGGCCACTGTATGTGCAAATTACTGAGCTAGTCCCTACCATCATACTTTGACTGTTAACTTCCTCATGCATTCTTAATTTGCTTTCTCTATGTAGTGTATTCTTAATTTAATCATTATACATATAACATTTTTAATTTATCTCTATACGTACGTGTAGTGTATTCTTAATTTGGTCTCTATAGGTGAGGGATCCAATTAAGAATGCTAATGAAGACAGAGACCAAATTAACAAAATTTAAACACATAACAACAAATTTAATATATAAGTTTTTACATCTAGAGATTAAATTGAGAATTTGTCATTTGTATAGGCCGAGATTTAATTACATATATGTTTAACCTTATACTATATCTAATATGGGCTACTTTATTTAAATTTTTTTTTAAAAAATGTTCTTATAAAACAAATTAAGAGGCATATAAGATTTGGTCTTAAAAAAATAGAAAATTATTTTTTCTTAAGAAAATATAATGTAGAGAAACACATTACAACATCAGTTCTATTAAAATTTAAAATTGATATTTTTTTTCATTTTTTAAAATATTTTGTCTATTTTATTAATTAACCTAAACCCGCAAATTGAAATCGGAATCAATTCAGGTGTACAATCACTATATGTACTATTACTAGACACTTATCTTATGAATCTTATCACTAATAATATAATCCCTCTATTCCCTTGATGTAAAAGGAGTACATTCTATATGGAAATTCATAAATATTCCACAACATATATGGTTCTTAAAATTTGGGTTCAAGAAGGTTCAAATTGATAGCTTGTGTGGTTTATGCTAAGGGCAGATATAACCTAAAAATAAACAATAGAATTAAATAGTTATGAGATATAAATGAGAGGGAATGAATGGGAATATGTGAAAAAGTAAAGGGTCCTAGTGAGAAGAAAGGAGGGAAAACGGCCTTAATTATGCCTCTATATACATAATAAATTAATATACATAGGTTTAGCATTAAATTAGACATTGATCTCAACCAGAACTTAGTTTATAATTAATTACATAGAACAAATTGAAAATAATCATCTGCAATGCATGATATGAACCACCAATGTAATGAGTCAATTCTTAGATTTATATACTATGAACCAGAAAGTTTAACAAAGTTAAGGCACCATTTGATGTTTCTCAAGAAAAAATTTCAAATAGTAAAGTTTGGATGTCTATAAAATATGAGTGAACACTGAAAGAAAAAGAAAAAAGAAACCTTAGTGCTGATCGATAAATCATCCTTTTTTCCTTTTACATGAAATAGAAGTATAATTGCTTTGGTCAATAGAGCAAGGACGCCTTTTATGTTTCATCATCTTTCTGACATCTATCCCCTCTTCTCTATGGTGGCATCAACAAAGAAAAAAAATCTTGTATGAGAATGATGAGAAAGGAATAATATTATAAAAGGAACGATCCACTACTACATGCGACTAAATCCACTACGGTTCTAGGGGCATAACAACGACGGTCGTATGACTGACGTCGATATAGACGTCGTTGATATAGAAGCATTTCAAATACGGTCTCAAAACCGTCTTTGATTAAGCCAAATCCACTACGGTTCTGTCTTAAGAACTGACTTAGATTAAGCTATTTCCACTATGGTTCTGTAGAGAGAACTGACTTTGATTTAGCCAAATTCACTACGGTTCTGTCTTAAGAACCGACTTAGATTAAGCTATTTCCACTACGGTTATGTAGAGAGAACTGACTTTGATTTAGCCATTTCCACTACGGTTCTGTTTCTAACCGACTTTGATGAATTTATTTCCACTACGGTTATATACTGAACCAACTTTGATTTACTCAATTCCACTACGGTTCCCCGACATGAACCGACTTTGATTAACCAATTCCACTACGGTTCCATACTCTGAACCGACTTAGATTTGGCCATTTCAAATACGGTTTGTCCAACCGTGTTTGAATAAGCTTTTTTTTGTATATATTTTTTGAAAATCAACAAACACCATCACAAATTGCAACAAAATTGTCAAATTTTTTCCATTAAAATAGTACAATACACATTATTAATAAAAAATAAAAAACTCATTTAATTACTCTAAATTAAAATAAAAAACTTCTATATATTAGTACTTACAACTTTCCCACATCTGTTGAGTCATTTCACAGAACAGCATTCATGTTACATAAATCTTTCATTGATCATTACATTTGAAAGTCCAACCAGCAAAATCAGTCTCTGAAAATAAAGAGGAAGGAGTTGCTTTGAAGAATGCTAGGGGAACCTGCTTTACCGTCCGCGATATCTGCAATGGTGCAAGTGTCACCAGACAATACAAGACAATGAGCAGTATGCACATCTTTCTCTACTTCCTCTTATAATTCAAACAACATAAGCACATGGGGCAAGTTGTAACCAGACAATACAAGAAAATGAGCAGTATGCACATCTTTCTCTACTTCCTCTTATAATTCAAACAACATAAGCACATCATGAGAAGCGAAGAAAAATAGAGCGATTGTTATATCACCTCTGCTCCAAGGATTGTTGCATATGAACCAGCACTAAAATCACCAACATTAACTTCAGTTGTTTTGGCCCTGACTGTCAAATCATTCCCAAGAGACAAAGCAAATCTAAAAGCACAAGCAAAGTACGAAACATTTAAGGGAGTATGTCAAATTCCAAATATGACATTTGAAATCAAATTGGGGAAAGAAGAAAAGAAAACTAGGAATAAAGCAACAATGTCAAAACACTTGCCGTGAGGCAGGAGGACAGTAGTGGTGAAGAATAGTATCAATTTCCCAAAGAGAACTCCCTGCTCCAAGAGATCTTCATCAGCAAAAGAAATATAGAAGGCCAGGAAAAAAAATGTAACTCTACCACCAAGAAAGAGTTGACCACTTGACTTTATTTCCTTAAAGACTTGGAATCAACAATACATAACGAAGATACTTACTCATAGCACCTGACTTCTTAGGATCAGTTTCACTACTGTTAAAATGGTCAATGCCTGATTTCTGGCTGGGCATGGCAGTTTTTGTATTATCCGAGTTAGTAGCCATTCCTTCATCTGTTCTATGATTCCCTTTCCCTTCGTCAACACCATCTTCCTGCACATATATCAGAAATTACAAGTTCAATCAAGACGTAATATTTTAACATCCTTAGTAAACATCTCCAGTACTGAAGTGCAATCAAGAAACCAATTGTTGGTTTAAGCACTAGACAAAACAAAAAACAGATTAAAGAAAACTGTATTTAATTACCCGGTGCACCAAACAGTTAATTGAAGGATGTCTACGCAGAAGATTGTTTATCAGAGCTGTAATAACTAATGCACCTGAAGGAGGAACTGAAAGCAACAACCTACTCAATTTCTTTGCAAAGGAAGCAGCCAGGTAAGCCGGAAGAAGAGGTGACTTGAGGCAAGAATCAAGAAGCTGCAATTAGGAAATTGCATATTGTCATTTGTCCGAAAGCAGCACATGCATAGGATTTACATACAACAAAATCTTTCTTATCATTCACTTGTTCTCTACAAATTTGGCTAGCCAACTAACATAATCTCCATTATCCAAATTGCCAAGTATAGAAAATTTACAAAAAAAAATTAACAATTTAATAGATCATTAATATGTCCTTCATACAGCTGAACAGAAAGCATTCTTTTTTAATTCAAAATTCCAATTTTGTTATTTTTACTTGTCATAAGTGAAAAAATAATTAACAAAGATTCACCTGGAAAAACCTTGCTCGATGTTCATGCAAGGTCCTGAAATGTATGGACTGCTATTGGAAATGGATTGGACCTAACTTACTCCCCAAAACTAGCTCAAAGAATGAAGAATACCCAAGTCATATGAGGAGTATCCTGGCCATATTCCTAACAAATATGGAACATATTAACACAATCCCCTCATGCCCAAGACTGAATATCTAGAGAGTGAAGTTTGTAAAATTGGACATTTGCAAGTGACCCGATATCATGACTGGGTGGGTAGGCCTTAATCCATATTAGAAATGGACTGGTCCTAACTCACTTCTAAATGCTAGCTCAAAAGAGGAGGATTACCCAAGTCTTAACATAGAGTATTGTAGCCACATTCTTAGCCAATGTGGGACATCTTAATCCAACCACCTCATGCCCAAGACTAGACTAGACTTCAAATGCATGAAATTTACAAGAATGGACATCTCCAAGTGACCCAATATGAAAAGTAGATAGGCTGTGATGCCATTACCATATAAGAAAGGACTAGGCCCATCTTAAAAGCTAGCTCAAAGGAGGATGATGTCTTATAAGAAGTATTCTAACCATATTCCTAGCCAATTTTGGACATATAAAGTATAAATAGAGTCAAATAATCAAACTTACATCCAAATAAAGGTATTCTTTTATAATTAAGTTTGTTCCTTCTATATGCTCCTAATGCCCATCCCATATATGAAGAAGTACTGAAGTAGTTACCTTCATTAAACTTGAAGGCCTGTTTTGAGTATAGAGATAACAACAACAAGTTATTATCATTCCAATGCATGATTACTATAATTTATAATTAGGCAGTTTATTTAACATCACCCATGATATATATAGCTGATTAAGAATCTTACTGCAGCCAATGATTTTTGTGAACAGAAGACTATTTAAGCTTCATAGATTAATAAAGGTTCTGAATGAAAAACAAAAGGCCACAAGCTGAATTAATCTGTTCTTTCGTAGAAAACAAAAAAAGTTGATGAACTGATGACTAGGAATTTGATAGAAACTTGGTAGTTGGTATCTTTACTAGAAACAAGAAAGGCGATAATTCCCTCTCGCAAATGACAAGTGGTCCTCTCTCTTAAGCTTTCTTCTTATTTATAGGTAACATGGCTTATTTCTTTGACCAACTAACCTAACCAGTTAACTGTTGTAACTACCTAACTAATGGGTATCTATCAGACTTCTAGCTAGCAGAGATTGAAGATTATAATGACAGTGAAAGTGGAGGGAATTAAGGACACAGTAAGTACAGAAACCATCTTAACTCCAGAAAAAACAATAATATCCAAATTTCTGAACCACAACCTCTATTCATTAAAGAAACTTACTGGCATGCCTATCGATATTTATTTCTTTTACAAAAAGAAACAGAAAATTGAGCATCCTCCCTCTAGAAACAATCTCCTCCTCCACATATGACTGTGAAAGTCCTCCTCTGATATGGCTAGGTCCATCAGCAAAATGGCTAGCCCCTCCCACCAGACGACTACCCTCGCCCTCCAGTATCGGATGTGGAGAAGGTGCTCTATCTTCTCTCCGCTGAGATCTCAGCTCAGCCATCAACTCCTCATTGGCCTTCATCAAGGCCTCATTAGCCTGCCTGCTTGCAGCTATCTCCTGCTGCATAGCGGCCAAGGCGGCTACCAACAGATCAGGGTGTTCCTCTGCACCCGTCCCACCATCATTGTTCCGGGTCCTCACCATGGTACTGCACATATTACATAAAAAGGGTGAGTTGATCAAGCTCACTCTCAACAGTCACACATGCAATTACCATAATGAACCCCCAGAACAACACACAAACCACACAAATCACCATATTACAATGCTTCCCTATCTAAACTGCTCTGATACCACCAAATGTAACACCCCTTACCCTCACTGAGGTAATTACCACGCATAATCATCCTTTAACACATAATACATCAGAGATTAGCAGTTTTGGAAACAATATAACAAAAGGGCATCATCAAATGCCATAAGCATACACGCTTTACATTATAATATGGTGATTACATACATGTTTTCAGTTCAAGTACAAAACTGTACATAAATTCCCTTCAGGGTACAACAAAACCAAAACCAAAGGCTAATACAAAACATCTGAGCCTCAAGCTCATCCCATCTAGCCTAAGGTATCTATCCAGCGCTATCCCTGCATAGGCTTCTTGCCTTGGGATCTGTCCGCTCCTCCTGAGGATTCACCTGCAAAAATATAAGTCCCACACAAGGGGTGAGATATAAAATCTCAGTAAACTCAGGGCCCATGAAGGTATTTCCTTCCCCTGGTTCACTTTCAGGCACATACATAGAAATAGTACGTTTCATCAATCACAAAACATTTCTCATCCATCATCAGATCACACAGGGTCTCATCCCTTTTCACATATACCATTTCTATGATATCACCCCATCCTGTCTACAAACAGGTGGTACACAGCACATCATCCGGCAGAGGCTACATCTAGGTATATAGGAACATCTCCACTCACGGAGGCTACATCTATATACTAGGAACATCTCTTGCCCGGACCACAACATATCTATTGGAGGCTTCATCTGAAACATAGGAACATCTC
>PYAF01001335.1:144369-172098 GCA_007407185.1 Glycine tomentella | reverse complement strand
TAATTCTCATTCCTACAAGTGTCTAATTTCTACACTCTTCTCCCTTTTTCTTCTCTTTCACGTAGAATACTAAGGCTTGGAGAGCAATCCGCATTTGTTTCCTCCGTTGGAATGCTAGCTTTGAATGTAAAAATCTCTTCTAAAGTCATGATAGCTTACTTTCTATTTGGACCAATGAG
The DNA here is from genome assembly GCA_007407185.1 of Glycine tomentella. Classification (NCBI taxonomy): domain Eukaryota; kingdom Viridiplantae; phylum Streptophyta; class Magnoliopsida; order Fabales; family Fabaceae; genus Glycine; species Glycine tomentella. The sequence goes on along the minus strand of PYAF01001335.1, from coordinate 171,919 downwards.
AAATTTCCAAGCTCCTTAACCTTCCATGTGGCCTATCTTGAAGTTTCTTAAAGCTTTCTCCATTGATTTTGTATCACACGGCCAAGGCTTTGATTTATGGAACCAAATCAAAAAATTTCTTTTTTATTACATGTAATAGCCAAATTCTAATTTCTTATTGGTCCAATTTGCTTTTAGTTATTTATTTTATGAAGCTATCTTATTTAGGAATAAGAGAAAATCCTATAGATTATGTCATACTTTTCTTATAATTTTCTGATTCCTGAGTTAGTTTATATTAAGTTCTTTTCAAACTATTTTCCAAAATTCCTAGAAATTATTGTTTATGGTTCTCTGCCACCAACCATGTGGATAATTTGTTGTCTAAAAGTATTTTATCCAATACTTAGATTCCCACAAATTTCTAAAGTCATCTGGTCATTTTTGACCTAAAGGGTATTTTGATAATTTCACTAATCACCTTAGGGGTATAATCGTCATTTGAAAAATATTCAGAGTATCTCTGTAATTGTCGCCCTAAAGGTTTTCTTGGTCATTTCCAAAGCATCCAAGGGTATTTATAAGATTTCCTCCTTAATATATCTTGCTAAAATACCTAGGGATATTTTGGTCATTTTCAAAATGTCTAGGGACATTTTCGTCCTTTTCCCCTGAATCCTTTTGTACTACCTCTGATCAACATTTTACCCCAGTAATTGACTGTAATTCCAAAATTTTGGGGTGTTACAAAAAACACTCCGACGCTCAAGTAAGTACATTAAATTTGTAAGGGTGACCAAGTGTGAGGACTCGGCCTAAAGTATAGAGAATGAAAGACTTGAGTAATGCATTCAAGTATAAGAGATAAGAGTGTGAATGAACATTGAGTTCGAAGTCAGTAGAGAGAATCTGGAAGGTTATATTTATAGAGTGGAGTGGGCCTTGGGCCATTGCTTATAGATAATCTGTTGATAAGATAATAATAACAGATAATAGCAGGCAGTTATCTTAATTTGAATAAGAGATAATGTGTACCTTATTGATATATTGTTACTTATAGATAAGTAACAATTAATAGATAACTTGTTGAGATATGATGAGATAAGGTTGTTACACCTATTTGAATATCCTTGCATATAGATATACAGTTAACGAGGAGAGGGAATATTGTGGATTTTTTATTTTGGATTTACGAGCCTGTATGTGGACAATATAGTTTATGGAGAGAATGCTTGGACTTCTCAATGTATCCTTTTTGACTTTATTGGATAAGTCTAACTTGGGCAGGTAGATGAGACGTCGATGATGATGGTTTTCTGCTAATTTGTGACCGTCTGATGTGATCTTTGGAAACATGCTCAGTCCCCTCATTAATACTGGCAGTCGTGTGCTACCCACGCTCCTTACCCACGCGCATGTGTCACTTTGGGAGAGGCCACGTTTTATCAGGATCGTGCGTAGTGGGTGAAATCATGCGGTAGTGGAAACGGTTCAGTCACGACTCATGCTTCTAGGGGACATTTCGTGCTCCCGCCCAAGTAACCGTCAAACTTCCCTTTGCTTTAAATAGCTGTGATTCCGCCATTGCCATCTCCACCTGCGTCCTTGCTCTCTGAATCTTCTTCTTCAATGTTCTTCTTCTTGAACCGTAAACCTTTCCTCTTTCTGAAAATGTCTGAGTCACCTATTTCTGATTCTGCTTTGGGCATGGGGGGTAGTGACTCTGGTGACTTTGTTGAGCAGCGTGTCATGCGCGATGTAATCTCCATTGGAGATTCCTCCGAGGAGGATGTCCATGGAGGGACTTTTGAAGGGTCTCTTTCCTCTAGGAGAAGGACTCATTCCCGTTAGACTGGCGAACGGGCTTCCAACCCTGCTCGGCCAACGAGAGCTTCTAATGCTCCTAGGGTTAGTGAACCCTTGCCACTCACCATTCTTCCCCCTGCTTCTACTTCTGAGAGGGGGGAAAATCCCAATGTGAGGGGTCTAAGGACTTCTCCTCTTGTGCGTCGTAGTCGTAGTGCAGGATCGCCTACCCCTACTATTGCAATGGCTGGGTTTGAGTGGGTGAGAGAAGATGTTTTAAAATATAAGTCTTCTCTCACTACCCCTGCTAGTGTTAATGCTATGTGTAAGTAGGGTCACCTGTCTGCACCTGAATATTCAATGACGGCTAGGTTTTTTGGCCAACTTTTTTAGGAGCCATTTTTTGGTCGACATCAACTAATGATGATTTTAAGCTGTCATCGGTTGAACCTATTTTTCAGTTGATGTTGGTAAGGATTTTTCAACTAACATTGATTGTGACTATTTTTTGGCCTATGAAATCCAAAGTCTTTTTGGCCGACATCAGTCGAGACTATTTTTTGGTTGACGTCAGCTAGGTTTTTTTTGTTGATGTCTATCGAGATTATTTTTTTGGTCGATGCCAGACGACTATTTTTTTGCCGACATCGGCTAAAAACATCATTGACCGACATCGGCTAAAAAACATCATCGACCAACATCAGCAAAAAAAACCTAGTTCAGGTCGGCCAAAATATTCCCCTAATTGACGCCGATCGAAAAAACTCTAGTTGATGTCAACAAAAAATATCCCTACTTAACATCAACCAAAAGAAATAGTCATGGTTAATGTTGGCTAACAAATCCTAGTCGTTGCCAACAAAAATATAGGTTCAACCAGCATCAGCAAAAAAACCTAGCTAACATCAACCAAAAAATAGTTCTGACGCATGTTGGCAAAAAAATACCAACGACCGGCAGCTGCCAAAAAAACCTTATCGATGTTAGTCACAAAAACCCAAACCAACATTGGCCAAAAACTAGTCACGGTCGACGTTGATCGAAAAACCCTAGTCAATGTCAACCAAAAAATATCACTGACCAACATTAACTAAAAACCCTAGCCGATCTCAACCAAAAAGTAAACCTACCTAAGATCAACCAAAAACATCCTTGATCAATGTCCACCGAAAATGTAGTGATTGATGTCAGCAAAAAAATAGTCCTAGTTGATGTCGGTCTAAAAATGTCAGGACCGATATTTGTCGAAATTGTTCTAGTTGAGATAGGCCAAAAATACACTAACAAAGATCGATCAAAAATAGTCTTGACCAAGCTCGATGAAAATAACTCTTAAATGGACAGATACTAAGTTTTTACTTTTTAACATTTAAAAACTAAAATTTGTAAACCTTATAACATTTAAGTGGATATAAATTGGATATGACCAAATTCATATCCATTTAAATGGATTGGATCTTGAATCTAAATTGTTTTTTTAAAAAAATATGGATATAGATTTAAATTAGATATAGATTGGATTCTTAAAAATCCAATCCATGCCCGCCCCTACCAATACCCATGGAAAATGTTATCCTACCTGAAAACATCACATATCCAACGATTATAGTTACTTTCCCACTAAGAGAGACATGTGATCTTCCACACTAGTTGTCGTTATCATCAAACAAATAAAACATAAAAAACACAATTATCCCCCTTCTGTTTTGCGTTTTCTTTTCTCCTAACACAAAATTTGATGTCAAAGCATAGAACCAAGAAAATTGTAAAAGTAGCAAAATCCAAGGGCGTTAAAACATGTTGAACTAAACTAAATTGTTTAAGAACTGAACTAAATGATCTAGAAAAATGATTCAGGCAAACTGAACTAAACTGAAAAATAGTTGAAAACTAAATCAAACTTCTTTTTTTTTTGGTTCAATGCAGTGATTTTACAAGTTTGAACCAAACTAAACTATTTGTGTGCTCTGAACTAAATTGATGAACAACTTCTTTTTTTCTAAATTGATTTCGCAACCAGCTTTAGAATACCATACCTGATTATGGGCTTTTATGGTTTAGTATAAAATTTAAATTATATAAGTTCCGCAAAATTTTTGATTGTAGTGAACACATTTTTTAAAAAAGGGAGTCTCATCTTATCACTTATCATAGTGACCAAAATTATAGTCAAATTGATTTCTTTATGGATAGAAGGGAAGATAGAAATTCTTGTATTGACTGCAAAGTTTACCCTAGAGAATGTGGGGCAACACAACATAAGTTGGTAGTTCTAAATGTTCGGTTCAACAAAGTTCTTAATTTGAGGAAGAATGCTCAAAACCCAAGGATAAGATGGTGAAAGCTAAAGGAGGACAAACAAATAGAGTTTAAGGAAAACATGTTGTGTGAAGGACTGTGGGAGTTATTGGAGAAGCTAATGAAATATGGAATAAGATGGCTATGTATGTCCAAAATGTGGGAAGGAGGGTACTGGGTGAAAGCAAAGGAAATAAAGTTCTTACAAAGGAAACATGGTGGTGGAATGGAGAAGTGTAGGAGGCTATTAAATAGAAGAATGAATGTTTTAGATCTTTGCATAAATGTCCCAATGATAAAAATTTGCAAAAGTTTAGAGAAATAATAAAAAATGCAAAGAAAGCAGTGCGGGAAGCTAGAGACAAGTTTTTTGACGATTTGTATAAAAGGTATTTACAAACTTGCTAAAATGAGGGATAAGAAGAGTAAAGACCTCACCCAAGTTAGAATTATCAAAGATGAAAATCAATAACTTTTGGTAAGAGATGAAGATGTAAGTGAAAGATGGATTAACTACTTTAACAAACTTTTTAATGGGGATGGTGATAAAAGTGAGGTGGATTTGGAGGACGTTTCTGATTATCTGAATAGAATATTTGTATGCATGATTAAGACACACGAAGTTAAGGAAGCTTTAAAGAGGATGAAGAATAATAAAGCTTTGGGACCCGATGATGTCCCTATTGAAGTGTGGAGAGGCTTGGGAGATTTGACAATAAAATGCTTGACCAATCTTTTCAATAAGATTCTTCAAACAAATAAGATGTCTGATGCTTTGAGGAAAAATATGCTTGTGCCTATTTACAAAAACAAGGAAGATATCCAGAATTGTTCTAACTATAGAGGCATCAAACTCATGAGCCATACTACGAAGTTGTGGGAGAGAGTTATCGAATATTGCATAAGGAGGGAGACCAAGATTTTCGTAAATTAATTTGGATTTATGCCAGGAAGATGTACCATGGAAGATATCTTCTTGATGAGACAATTAATGGAAAGGTATAGGGAAAAGAAGAAAGACTTACATATGGTGTTCATAGACCTTGAGAAAACATATGATAGAGTCCTAAGAGAAGTCTTATGGTGGACTACTGAGAAGAAAATGTAGCACTAAAGTATGTTAATGCAATCAAGGATATGTATGATGGGGCTACCACATGTATGAAAGCTTGTAATGGAACATCAAGGTATTTCCCTATCACGATAGGTGTTCACCAAGGTTCAACTCTTAGTCCTTATCTCTTTGTCTTAGTGATGGATGAACTAAGTAAATATATTCAAGAGGAAGTGTCGTGGTGTATGCTTTTTGCAGATGATATCGTACCTATTGATGAGACCAAAGATGGTGTTAATAGAAAACTGGAATTATGGAGAAACATTTTGGAGTCTAAAGGATTCATGATCAGCAAGACAAAGTTTATGAAGTGTGAGTTTTCATGGGGAAGAGATGTTGGTCAAGAAACAGTGCATCTACTTGGTCAAGAGGTACTCAAGAAAGATGTTTTTAGATGCTTGAGATCAATTTCGCAAAAAGGTGGTGAGATTGATGAGGATGTAAATCATAGAATCAGCACAGGGTAGATGAAATGACGGAGTGCATCTGGGTTTTTGTGTGATCTCAAAATTCCCCTTAAGCTAAAACGAAAATTCTATAGAATCATTGTAAAATCGACAATGTTATATGGAGCGGAATGTTGGCCAGCACATAGGCAACATAAGCACAAAATAGGGGTAGCAGAAATGAGGATGTTAAGGTGGATGTGTGGTTATACGAAGATGGATAAGATAAGAAATAAGGATATTCGATGAAAGGTAGCAGTATTCCGGTGTACGAAATGACGAGGGAGCATAGATTGAGATGGTTTGGGCACGTTATGAGACGACTACTGAATGCTCCTATTAGAGCAAGAGTTTGTTACCAAGAGCTCGACCCAAAGAGAGGTATAGGTCGACCAATACTCACCTAGGGAAAGGTAGTTAAACAAGACCTAATAGAGTGAGATATAGTAGATTGGCGGACGGAGTGTCTTAGGACAAAATGAAGAAAAACTATAAGTTTGGTGGAGGGTTAAACCCATTAGTATGTCTATGTTCCAATCGTTCCCCTTTTTCTTAATTCTTTTCTTCTTCATCCCTCCCCTTTTCTTTTCATTTTTCTTTTATTTTAGCTTATTTTTCATTTCTTTTGTCTTATTTTTCTTTTTTCTTCCCATCTCCCTTTCTCTTTCTTTGTCTTATTTCCAATCTATCATTGGATTCATCTATCATCATTCATCGACTGCAATTAACTTGGATTAGAGGTACTGTTGATGTTGATAATATTGTGAAAATTCAACAAATATTGTGGGAAATTGATAGTTCAATTTTATAATAGTTAACCAAACCACTCAATGTAATAGTCCAGTTTTATAAAATAGTTCACTTCAATTCAATTTTTTTTAACACTCCTGGTAGAATCAATACCCCAACCCTCAAATTCAAACACAACCACCTCGATTCATCGGTCTCTAAATTCAGCAAAAAAATTGGAACGATTAGGGTTTTCAACATTGAGATTGAGAACTTGATAACCGACCTACGATTGCTAACCCTGTTTTGCCATCTAACACCTTTTGTGTAGTTTATGAAGGAACCCTATCCAACGTCTGATCTCCTTTTTCAAGGACGAACGCATTAAATAATCAAAGTGAAATGGAGAGAGAAAATGAAGAAGCGTCGTTAGGAGATTTTGCAGGGGGGTCAATTAGGGTAAATTGGGAGAAAGAAAAAAAAAGTAAGAAAAATATTCATCATCAAATATATTGTATTCAACAAACAAAAGTACTTTCTCATCACGGTGAGAGATATTGGACATTGTTCCACTCTTGGCTCCGCCATTTTTAAGATATTTTGTGACCGAAGCTAATGTTTCTGCATTCATATTATTGTCTTTTGTGCCTAATTTTATTATAAAATCATTTCAAAATAAGGAAAAACATATAACAAAAGTCAGGTTGATGAGAATTACTGTTTGTTATTATTTTGAAGTAACTGTAAGTTGAATGAGAATTTCCCCACTAAAATTTTAGTGATGAAATCATGTTAGGATATATATCAAAGCATTTTGACCAAACATGCATACTTTAAAAAATTAACCAATTACAATTACCAAAAAATATTTATTAATTTGATATGATTTTAAGCACCACGTGAAGGAATGACGCCAAGTGACACTCTATAAAAGTCCATTAGAAAAGCGAGATCAAGATAAGTGTGTGTGTAATGCTTATTCAAGTAACACTTTATAAGACGTATAATGGATAGATATTGTTACGGATATTTTATATTGGGCCAAAAGCCAAAATGGCCCAAGACAGCTAAAGACAAGTTATTTAGGGAAAGATTAAAGAAGATTGAAATTCTAAATATTTACATAATCAAAGAAGATACAGAAGGTTATTTTTACATCAAATATCCAGAATATTTGCTCATCTTTCAGAAGATCGTGATCAAAAATAGGAATAGTTTCCTTATTTTTCCCCAGGTCAGTAAGCATAAATAGCCATTCACACCAAAGGTGCAAGGTACAGATATACTGTTACTCTCTCTTTTCCATTCTCACAGTGCACACACCCCACGTCCAATTTGTGGTTCGTTTGTGCTGTGATCTTCTTCCTGGAGTTGTTTTAATCTTCATAAACACCTTCAGAGAGAGAGAGTTTGATCCTATATTGATTTCTGGCGTATTGCTGGATCTCCATTTTTAAGGAACGAAACATTGGCGCCGTCTGTGGGAACGTTAAACTTCGATTCCCACCATGGTAAACACAAGAAGACATTAGCTTGAAGGCCCACCCGAGGCCGGCCGATCACGATCGGTCCGGGTGGAGGACACTTTGACGGACACAGCTTCATCACGAGCGCAGAATGACCCGTCCCTCGCACCTGCTGAGAACCCGTTGCCCGCACCGGCCGAGGTAGATCAAGAATCTTTGCAGCGCTTCACCAGCAATGCGTTGCAGTCCATTCAGTCGAGGATTGAACGGCTCGAGAGACGACATGCCCTTCGGCGGCAAGAGGATATGAATCATATGCTGGCACAATTAGATGAACGTTGTGCAAGATGGACAATGAACGAGCATGACTGATTACGAACGATGGAGCAACGCCTTGGCCGTATGGAGTTACCAACCAAGGAGCCGACGATTCACCCCGGCCTAGCCCCCCCGGTCGAGAACATGCATAACCCAGAACTACACCATGAGCTGCCTAGAGCCGAGATCCCATGTCCAGTTGCGTTCAGAGGCCCACAGGATGCATCACGAAGCTCGGCTTACCAGCCGGGAGGAGGTGCCGAGGTCTACAGGAGGAAGTACAGGCGCGGACAACACAATAATAGTCCATTTGTGGACGAGATCGTCAATGCCCGGTTTCTGGAGGATTTCGATGGATCTTTCCTGTCGAAATATGATAGGTGCCAAGATCCGCAGGTGCACATAGACGAGTTCGACATGCAAATGTGTGTCCGGGGGATTGAAGAGCCGATTATCTCTCGGATATTCGTTACTATTCTCTGACCGAGGCGGCTCAGACATGGTTTCACTCGTTACCACCCCGATCAATTCGTAATTTTGAGGACTTTGGCCAGAGATTTTTACTCAATTTTGCAACGAGCAAGAAACAGCCCAAGTCCGAGTTTGTTCTGGGCAAAATCCAACAGCATCCGGGGGAGACGTTGCAGAGCTATTTAGACCATTTCAAAGAAGCCGCCTTGCAAGTGCAAGGCCTGGAGGAAAAGGTGCATGTCCATTTACTGTCGGTTGGACTCAACGGCTCATCTCGGCTGGCAAAATCTATCTATAAGGACCCTGTTAGAACTTTGCTGGATTTCAGAGTCCGATCAAAAAAAATACCTGGAGCTGGAACAGATGGAGATTGCCAACACTGCTCCCAAGAGAAAGGGTTCACCACCAAAACATCGCCCACATATGGGGAATATGCCCCCCAAAAGGAGTTTGGAAGTCGGCCATAGACCAGGAAGACACGAGACCAAATATGACAAATACACCCCGCTGAACACCTTTCGGGCGCAAGTGTGGAGGGAAGTAGATTTGACTGAGATGAAGAAAGTAGACCGACCTCGACCGGTATTCAAGAAGACCGGCCTTGACCATTCTCGTTTTTGCGAGTTTCATAATGGTCCGGGACACACTACCGACCAATGCTTGGACTTGAGGGATGCTATAGAGAAATTCATCCGAGAAGGAAAGTTGAGATGATATGTGATCAAAACCCAGGGGCAGTAGGGAAAGCGTAAAGGCAATCCCAATGAAGAGGTGAAAGGCCGAGATGAGAAGAGGAAGAAGACGGATGAAGAAGAATTTCCAGAGCCGGAGTTCGAGTGCAATGTCATTACCGGAGCTATGGGAGGAGGAGGTGACACTGCCAATCAACGCCGTAAGTACCTCAGAGAAGTCCTGACAGTGAGGGAGCAGCCCAAGTTTAAAACCACCAGTGACAAGGCCGAGCCACCCTTGCTTTACTTTACCAGAGAGGACCTGGCCGCTGTGATACCGGGACACGAGGACGGCTTGGTCATAACTGGGACCATAGCCAACTGTCGAGTTAAAAAGATATTTATTGATAATGGCAGTTGTGTCGATATTATATCCTGGTCGGTATTCAAAAAGATGAACCTGGAAAAGGAAGATCTGAAGCCGTGTCAAACACTGTTATCGGGCTTCAATGGCGAGAATACCGTACTCAAGGGCTCCATCGAGTTACGACTCACATTGAGAACAAAAGAGGGTTTCAAGTCAGAAAGAGTCAAGTTCGTTGTTGGGGAGTTTCCTTCCCCGTACAATGTGATTCTTGGAAGGCCCACACTCCATAAGTGGGATATATTGATGTCCACCAAGCACTAGAAGATGAAGCTGATAGGAAGTAACAGCAAGCTGATCACTATTTGTGGAGATCAAAGGGAGTCTCGTTAATGTTATTTCGATGCTGTGAAGGAAAGTGGTGCTGGCCCCTCTTCAGTGCCGAGTTGTCAAGAAGGCCAAGAAGAATCAAAGAGAACGAACGGAAAGCAGGTAAAGCCTGTAAACGAGGTGGAGCTTGATGTACGAGAGAAAGTGGAGGAATGGAGACCTGAGCCAGTCGACGAGCTTATGGATATTCAGATCGGCCCAGAGGCCACCCAAGTCACTAAGATTGGGATGATAACCGATCCAGTTGCACGGGCTGAGTTGATAAAGTGCCTCAAAGACAACCGAGATGTTTTTGCGTGGAAAGCTTCAGAAATTCCTGGGATAGATTTTGCATTCTGCTGCCACAGATTATCCATGTACCCTGATGCAAAACCGGTGGCTCAAAAGAAAAGGAATCTCGGCCTTGATCGGAAGCAAGCACTGGAGAAGCATATCCGAGAACTGGTGGATGCTGGTTTCATACAAGAAATCCAGTATACCACCTGGCTATCCAATGTGGTGATGGTTAAGAAGCCCAACGGCAAATGGCGAGTATGTGTTGACTACACAGATGTCAATAAAGTGTGTCCCAAAGATTCTTATCCACTGCCGAGCATAGACCAGCTTGTGGACAACTCTGCCAGATACAAGTTGTTGTCTTTCATGGACGCATATTCTGCGTACAATAAGATTCCAATGTATCCAGGAGATCGGGAGAAGACGACCTTCAGGGGAGGAGAAGCCAATTATTGTTATGGCGTGATGCCCTTTGGCTTGAAGAATGCCAGAGCCAATTACCAGCGCATGATGAACAAGGTTTTCGCCCAGCAGCTCGGCCGGAATATAGAGGTGTATATTGATGATATGATTGTTAAGACAGCCTCAGATGGGGATCATGTCCGAGATCTGCAGGAGACTTTTTGCAGACTAAGGGAAAATAACATCTGGCTAAACCCGCTCAAATGTGCCTTTGGAGTAACGGCGGGGAAATTCATGGGCTTCATGTTGACTCATAGAGGTATTGAAGTTAACCCGGACAAGTGTGAAGCAGTCCTGAACATGAAATTCCCGGCCACTAAAAAGGAGGTACAGCAGCTGACTGGTAGGTTGGCAGCGTTGACAAGATTTCTCCCCAAGTCAGCAGAAAAGGCCCTCCCCTTTTTCCGATTGCTAAAGAAGGAAGCCTGAGTTGGATGGAGCCCGGAATGCGAGGCCACCTTTCAGGAGATCAAGAGGTGTCTTTCCTCACCGCCGGTGTTGTCTAAACCGGAGCCTGGCGAAACACTTATTTTATACTTGTTTGTGGGCGAGGAAGTGGTGAGTACCGTGTTGGTTAGGGAGACCGGCAAGACTCAGCTACCTGTATATTTCATAAGCCGAGCTTTGAAGTGCTCGGAGTTGAGGTATCAGAAGTTGGAGATGGTAGCCTTTGCACTTTTAGTGGCAGCTAAAAGACTGCGTCCATATTTCCAGGGCCATACTATTACAGTACGTACCGACCAGCCGATCCGGCAAGTTCTTCACAAACCGGACTTAGCAGGAAGAATGATGAATTGGGCAATACAGCTGTTTGAGTTTGATTTAATATCAAAGCCCAAGCTTTGGCCGACTTCTTGGTCGAACTCACTCCATCGACCTCGGCCGACGAGGAAGTGTGGACCCTCTTTGTGGACGGATCGTCCAACACAAAGGGGAGCGGAGCAGGAATCATAGTAGAAAATCCTCAGGGAATATCGGTAGAGCAGTCTCTACGGCTCAATTTCCCAACATCAAATAATCAGGCTGAGTACGAGGCCTTAATAGCCGGATTGATCTCGGCCAAGGAGCAAGGAGCCCAGAAGGTGAAAGTTTTCACAGATTCACAGCTCGTATCAGCTCAGATTGAAGGTAGATATCAGGCCAAGGGTCCCTTACTGATCAAATACTTGGCTAGGGTCAGGGAGATCATTACCGAGTTTGATGAAGTCACCATCTCCCATATCCCCCGAGAAGAAAACATGAGGGCCGATATATTGTCCAAGCTGGCAAGCACCAAGGGCGCAGGCAACCATAGAACAGTCATCCAGCAGGAGCTGGCTTATCCCACTTGCATCATGATGATATCGGCCGAGTCCGACTGGAGGCAGCCTAGTATTAAATACTTGGAGCAGGGAATAATCCCAGATGATGACGTCGAGGCCAAAAAGTTAATCCGAGATGCTGTTCTATATACCACCCTAGAGGGCGAGCTGTATCGCAAGGGTCTACACACCCCCATGTTGCTTTGTGTTGGACCTGACCGAGTAGAATATATCTTGGCCGAGATACATGAGGGCATCAACGGCCAACACATGGGGGCTAAGTCATTGGCAGTAAAAGCTATTCGGGCCGGATACTTCTGGCCGACTATGAAGGCGGATGCCTAGGATCACGTGAAGAAATTCGAAAGTTGTCAGAAGCACGCTAAGATAATATGGTCCCCCCCGTCCGAGCTGACAACTATCACCTCTCCCTGGCCTTTCTACAAATGGGGGATGGATCTGTTAGGTCCTTTCAAAGCTGCCGAGGGTCAGCTGAAATGGCTCATTGTAGCGATTGATTATTTCACAAAGTGGATAGAAGCAGAGCCACTAGCCACCATTACCTCGGCCCGGGTCCAGAAATTTTTTGAAAGGAACATTATTTCCCGATTCGAGGATCCCAGCCGAAATCGTCACAGATAACGGGACTCAATTCACTGATAAGAAGTTCAGAGAGATGATGGCCAACTTTCATGTTAAGCACCATTTCGCGTCCGTCGAACACCCACAGTCTAATGGCCAGGCCAAGGCTGCCAATAAAGTTATTTTGGAGGGACTCAGAAAGAGGATGTATGACGTCGGAGGAAGTTGGGTGGAGCAGCTGTACTATGTTCTGTGGGCGCATAGGACCACCGTCCAAACCTCCACTCAAGAAACACCATTTAGGATGACATACGGGTGCGAAGCAATGATTCTGGTTGAGATCGGACAGCCCTCCTGGAGGAGAATGAAGATACTCAAGGAAGGAGAGGAAGTTAACAATGCGGCCTTGATCACCGAGCTGGAGTTGATAGACGAAACCCGAGCTCAAGCACATATCCGAGACGTAGCCGCAAAGCAGTGGGTTGCCAGGAGATTCAACAAGAAGATCAGACAGAGGTCCTTTGAAAAAGGCGATCTGGTCTTAAGAAGAGCAGACATCGGCAATAAGAATGCTCAAGATGGAAAGCTGGCAGCTAACTGGGAAGGGCCATACCGAGTTGCTCAGGATCTCGGCCATGGGGCATATATGTTAGAAACATTGGATAAGAAGGCAATCAAACGTACATGGAATGCCGACAAGCTGAAGACATATTATAGTTGATTGTTTTTATGTGTTTTCCGTTAATTGAGAAAAGTGGCGGCCAATGGCTTAGACACCCCCACTTCATGTAATCTCTTTCATCGGAATCATAGAAACGAATGAAGTTGATATTTATGAATAAATAAGTCATGAATTGACAGTTTCTTTTGAAATATACTTCGATATCTATGCCATATATTGACTAAAGCTCGTTGAGCAATATTTATATCGTTCCATGCGGATCCGAGATGTTTTCCAACCCTGATCAGGTCGGCACGGTCCAAAGCGGCTGTGATACACTAACGATAACTTGGAATGAGCAAAAACCGAGATACCTCGTGTAAATTGGCCAATATCATGCTTGGCCGTTAGAGCCAAACGAATATTCAAATGCGCATACTTAAAAAATTTTGTTGACAAGAATATGGGAAATAAGTATATATTTTCCAAAGATATAATTGTTTAAAGAACAAAGAAATTGTTCAGAATAAAAATAAAAATTACATATTAAAACCAGCATCCCAGCCCTTTAAGCACCGCCCACTGGAGCCGAGTTCCCTTCAGCCCCGGCCTCCGAAAGATCCTCGGCCTCAACAACAGAATCCTCTTGTCCAAAATAAGGGACAGCACCATCTCGGACAAAAGATTGAAAGTGTAACCCTTCAGTGTTCAGAGCGATCCCAGGGTTAAGGCATTGGATCTGGGCAACGGCGTTGTTGAAGGAGTCCTTGGCCGCCGAAGACAGTGAATCCTGCAAGTCGGCCACATTCTTCTCGGCCACCAGGAGTTTGGACTTAGCATCCCTTGCCCCAGCCTCGGCACCCTCGAACAAGGTTTTCACCTCATTCAGATTTTGGGCCAAAAGGGCGGCTTTAGCAAGGGCCTGCTCGATCTCAAAACAGGACGCCCGAAGATCTCGCTCGAACTCTTCTCGAGCTTGCACAGCCTGTCCCCGAGCAACCGTCAACCCTTCCTCGGCCCTTTGAAGCTTGGTCCCGGCAACAGCAAACTCCTCTTTATACTTGTGACATCTCTCCTTGGTGACAACAAGGCAATCAACCAAGCAGGCAGTTTTGAGGTCGTGCAGCTGCATCTGCTGAAGCAGAAGGACATCCTCCCTAGAAAATCGAGAGGAGTCGGCAAATCGTTTGGGGGCCTGGATGAAGGGGAATAAATCATTGACCCCCCTTTCCCATAGATGGCCGAGCTCCAGCTTCGAGGCGTCGGGAGGAACGACGGAAGTGTACTCAGTTGCCGGGGAATCAGCTACCGGAGCCAAAGAGGAAGGAGCAGAGACCTCAGCAGGAGGGGCGATCATGGCAGGGACGGAAGAAATAGGAACGGCCATCGCTGCCGAACTGGCGGCCACATCAGTAGCCGACTTGGTCACTTTCCTCCTTTTAAGATTTTTAAAGAAGGGGGGAGCTGCGTTGGTAGCCGACGGAGGACGAGGAGCCCCGGAGGTCTTGCGGGACCGAGGACGCAAGTCACCAGTCTGATCTTCCATCTCGGTAGTTGCAAAATAAAGCAAAAAACAAAATAGTAAGCGCCGAGAATAGAAGAGAATGAGAAAATATATTTTATAAATTTGACTAACAGTCAGGAAGAGCTGAGGGAATTTCACATAAACCCTGACTCTCTCGGAGGGCATCAATTTGGATGACCGAATAAGCGTCTTCATCCGACAACTCGGTCTCATCACGATGGTAAAAGGAGGGGTGGAATTCATGATGGACACGGGACCAATAAAGCGGAAACTTCCACTTTACCTCGGCAGATTTCGGCCCTTGCAAAAAGAAAGGCTGCTGGCCGGGTTTGGCACTAACCTTAAAATAATTATTTTTAAATCTTTTGAAAGAATCAGCAAAGAGGGGAAAAAGCTTGCGTTTGGGGCGACTCCTTAAGGAAGTCCACCCCTTTCGGTTTGAGGGCTCTCGGCCTGAGCCGCTAGTCTGAGCAGAAAAATAATACATAAAAACAGGGACTGTACAGGGAATTCCTAAATTAACACACAAATCCTCGAAGGATTTGATGAAGGCACAACCGTTTGGATGAAGTTGTGAAGGAGCTAGAGAAAGGTGTTTTAGGAGTTTCATTTCGAACTCGGAAAAAGGAAAATGAATACCCAGACGGGTGACCACATCGGCACAAAAGAAGAAGAAACTAGATTCTCCCTGCTCAGCACTCGAGCAGATTGGAACATGAGGGCCGGGATGGCGAATTGAGAATCCTTCCTGATTCCCTACAGGGAGGGCGGCTATGCCCTCCGGACTTATGGATGATGAGGTGTTGAGAACCTTGAAGGTCACCCAAGGGAACTGGGCTATCAGATCGGGAGAAATGTTGCCGGCATGTGAACCGCTTGACCGAGACTCCTCGACGATTTCTACGGAGGGGATTTCCATGATGACCTACGATAAAAGAAAAAAGAGAATAATCAGCAAAGGTACCTGGAGGATTGTCGGCAAGTCGAAAGATGCCAGCCGGCGCCGAGATATTTTCAGGTGGCATCTCGGCTCTAGGCGGGGGCAATGGAGGAATGCCGGCTACAGGATTATGCCGGCATGCATCTAGCACGTCCTCGGCGTCCTTATCAAAGCCCGAGCTGGCTAGATACAAAAACTTGTCCATGCACCTTGTGGACGGTTCAAACCGAATTTCAGAAGGAGATTCTGAAGGGCAAGGTCTTGGGGGAAGAGCAGAAGAAGTCACAATATGAACCCTAGTTTCCTTAGTGGATTTTGTACCAGAACTCTGCAAAATCTTTGAAGAAACCCTAACATTTTTTGGGGGAGGTATACGACCTCTAGACTCCTTGGTAGACCCAATACTAGAACCTGTTCCAATCCTAGAAGAATCTGTTATGGCTTTAGAAGGAGGTAGTTTGTCGACTGAAGGATTTTTTGAGGATTTGGAACCACCACTAGGGTTTCGAAGGAAGCGTTTGGTCTTGTCCTCTTCACTAAGGGGTTTACCAAAAAACCAAAAGGCTACACCAGGAGAGACTCTTTCAGCAATACGAGCCTCTTATTCAGGAGTAAGTTTCACCATTACGAAATTGAGAGATTTTCAAAAAGGGGAACAAGGGATGAAGATGAACAGATGAACAAAATAAGAAAAAGGGGAGAAACCCAGAAGAGGAAGTCCAAAAGGAATAGGTATCACCAAGAATAAAATAAAAAGGATGGAAGAAGAAGAAGAATAATGCAGAATCACGAAGTAAAAGGAAAGAAAAAAATACCTGGGTTGAAGAGTGTTTTGAAGAAGAAAAGGATGAAGCACCAGAAATGCGAAGGCAGGAAGCAGAATAATAGAGCAAAAGCAAGCAACAGAAATGAGTCAGAAGTTTTGAGATGGTGGAAGGAAATGACAAGTATGGACTATAAAAGTGGAAAATAACCGCTACCCACGAAATTAAAGAAGGGTAACCGTCGAAATTTGAATTAAAAAATTGTAACCGACAGACGTGCTTGATTGCTGGGGCAATTATGGCTAATAACCAAGAGACAGGGGCAAAATAGACAAATAACAAGAGATAGTCATGATTGGAACGTGCAAAGAAATGACAGAGCATTAAATGCAAGAGAGGCGCGTCTTTTAACATATCCAAGCGACAATAAGAGTTCGACCTTTCATTGGAATTTGAAGCTAAAAGAGGAGTTCGGTCTAGCAGAAAATAGGCGTTTCAGTATCTCGGCTGAAATCGGAAAAAGAGGTCGGCTTATATGTCACTATCTCGGCCGAAGTCAGAAAATGAGGTCGGCTCGTAGAGGAACAGAAGGCCATATATAACGCCTCGGAAGGATATCACTTAGGCCGACTTATTTGAAATAATTATCTCGGCTATGGGAGTAAGAGCGCAATATATTCATCTCGGTCATTCAGATTACTCAATAACCGAGATGAGGGGCAACTGTTACGGATATTTTATATTGGGCCAAAGGCCAAAATGGCCCAAGACAGCTAAAGACAAGTTATTTAGGGAAAGATTAAAGAAGATTGAAATTCTAAATATTTACATAATCAAAGAAGATACAGAAGGTTATTTTTACATCAAATATCCAGAATATTTGCTCATCTTTTAGAAGATCGTGATCAAAAATAGGAATAGTTTCCTTATTTTTCCCCAGGTCAGTAAGCATAAATAGCCACTCACACCAAAGGTGCAAGGTACACACATACTGTTACTCTCTCTTTTCCATTCTCACAGTGCACACACCCCACGTCCAATTTGTGGTTCGTTTGTGCTGTGATCTTCTTCCTGGAGTTGTTTTAATCTTCATAAACACCTTCAGAGAGAGAGAGTTTGATCCTATATTGATCTCTGGCGTATTGCTGGATCTCCGTTTTTAAGGAACGGAACAGGTATCAATGATGATATATAGTATCATTTTTTCATGTGACAAAAAACCCAGAACGTTACACAGTTTTTAATCACCCTAATTTTCACATAAAAAATACCCCTAATTTTGGTAATTTTCTTTCCAAAACTACCTACAGGCTACAGAAATATATAAATAAATATATATATATATATAGTAAAATATATGATGTCTTCTTTATACAGTGTGTATGATGTCTTTAATTATTAGATTGAATTATATTACATAATATATATTTAAGTACAAAATATATTTTTTATTTACTCACACAAGATTATTTTGATTATATTTTTTTTTTAATTTGATGCTTATAAATTTTAAACTTTTTCAAAATCATCCTTATCGTATCTTTATGTGATATGACATACATTCAAAGATATCAGATTTTGTTTGGAAGTTGCGTTTTGGAGGAAAAGAAAACGATGACAAGTTTTTCAATTTCTAATAAATATCCTATAATTTTTTTTTTTAAAATGAAATAACATAAACGTAACGTTTTAATTTATTGTTTCTTTTTATCAACATTACACACAACTCTATCAATTTTAAATTAAGCTTTTCTTCCTTCTTTATTTTCACTATGAAATCTTACTTCTGACATACTAATTATAAGCGGTATCAAGTATTTTTATAAAAAAAATATGAAGGCTAAAATTAATGATTTTTTAAATCAAAATCAAGTTTAGCAACATTTATATAAGCTAAAAATATACTAAAATTTTATATTTTACTAATTATTATATTAATAAAAATTGATCACTAAAGTTTAAAAAATTGATTATTGAAAATTGATGTATTTATAACATTTAAATATATTTAAAGAAAATTACTCATTTGATCCTATAATTATATAAATTTTCCCTTTTTTAATACCTACACTTAAAAATCATTCCTTTTTAGTCCTTGTCATTTTATAACTATAGAGATCAAAAGAGACCGAGAGTACTATATAGGGTCTAAAAGAGATAATTTTAAGTATAGGAGCTAACAACGCAAAGTTTTTACAATTATAAGGATCAAATGAATAATTTTTCTTATATTTAATTTTTTTTTTGTGTGTGCATATTCGTATATTTAATCAATAGAAAGAAAAAAACAAAAGAAATTTTTTATTTTCCGTACTCAAGATAAGAAGAGTAAGATAATCCCAGTGAGAAACTCATGCTCTTTTTTTTTTCTTTTTTCTTTTCTATTCCTGATTAATGAATTCCTAAAGATTCTAAATTGTGAATCCTTCGTATCAGAATAATATATTAAAGGCATGCAATTTTTTAATTTTCTTTTACTAATTTGTATTTTCTTAACTAGTCCATTAAAGCTTGATTATGAGATGATCGTTATCTCCTTCAACCCTTCTTTCAAATATTGTTTCCTGATTTGCCTTTTAGTTTTCTTTTCAAGACATGTTTATATGGGCATGACTGAAAAAAGAAAAAACCAAATCAGCTTCAAAAACTATGTTCTAAAATATAGACATATTAGTGTTCAATTTATTAGTCTTTATGAAATGAAAATTTGTTCGATTTTAATAGGTTTATATATTTGTTTTAGTCCTTACAAATTTCAGTTTGTTTGTTTTTGTCCTTATCGATAGTCTTTGTTACAAAAATGATAATGTGACAAACTCTTGAGTTATAAGATGAATTAGTACACTTAATGATTTTTGTTATATGCAAATAATTATAAATTTAAAAGTGGTGTCTTATATACTATTAGACGAACACATTGTATTTGTGTATGATAAATCAGATGAAAGTAGACATATGTTAAGTTCTGATAAAGCCTTTAAGACTTCATACTATGTGTCTGAGATTCGTTTTGCAGGAAATGTCTGAAAAACATTCTTTGTATGATCTATCGAAGACCAATGAAGTAAAGAAAATAATCAAAAGCTTTAAAAGAACAACATCTCTCTTCTCTTAAAAGATGTGGCTGCTTGTGACATACTGCTCTGAGCAAAAACGCATTGACTTTTATTGAAGTGTGGCTCAAGAAAGCTAAAGAGAGTGATGTTTCAACATGGAGAGGACCTGCATTTAATGCTCGCATTAAATGTTACAACAAATACTTCTTCAAACGCAAGCCCTCAACAAAGAAAATGAAACCATTTAGACAAAATAGACACTTGCTGAAGATTGTCTATAAATACAAGAAGCTTTGAAGAATTGAAGTTTACGAACCAACATGTTAATATTTAAAATTTGTTATTTGATCTTCCTTCAAATTCTTTCTTTGTAAAATCAAAAGTTGTAAAAATCTCAAAATATTTTGTAAATCTTAAAAGAAAAAGACTGAGTGTTGAATTTGTACATTCATCTATAAGACAATTAAACTAGTATATGTGCAAACAAACCCCAACAAATATGTTAATTTGTATAAGAGCCAAAAGTGGCTTGGTAGATGTTTTTACCAAAATCTGGAAATGCCACGTACGGAGCTGGAACTGGTCTAGGTGGGTTCTAGACTTTATACGTTGGATGAGAGGTTGGCCTTGTTAAGGAGGGGGACCTGCAAAACAAAAGAAATGACTCTGACGCTCAAGTAAGTACCTTAATTACAAAAGAATAACTGAGTATATAAAAGTCTCTGAGGGGTCTCAGAGTATGTTCACCATGGGTGAATGTGTAATGTGTATGAGCATGAGTAAAGGTTTATAGAAAACCTATATTTATAGCATAAAGTATGGGCCTTGGACCTTTGTTTGATAGTTAATATGTTGATAAGACAACAGGTAATATCAGACAGTTATATAATTCAAATAGGAGATAATGTGTACCTTTCTACCTTTCTGTTACTTGTAGATAATCCCTTGGAGATAGTTGGAGATATTCTAGGAGATAAAGTCGTTACACTTATTTGAATAAATGTAATAGATAAGCTGTTGTTGACCAGGGAGACTCGGTTGTTGAGGGTTGACTTTTGTGCTCCTGTAGCAGGGCTGATAGAGAGAGCGAACAAGTGTGTTGTCATTGTAGCAAGGTTAACACGGAGAGCAGAAATATGCACCATTACTGTAGCATGGTTGACACAAGGAGCAGAAATATGCATCATTACTGTAGTATGGTTGAAAATATAATGAACACTTATGCAAATAACCAAGAGGGGGGTGAATTGGTTTTACCTCAGAGTTTTTAAAATTTCCTTTCAAAATATGTAGCAGTGGAAGACCTTCAAAAGAATCGTATCTTTAAAAAACCAATTAGGAAAACTATTTCTTTTACCAATCAAACCATTCTTGTGCTGTGACCAATGTTATAAGATGAACAAAGCTTGTACTTCAAGAATATAATGAAATACTAACACAAATCTTAAATCACACAAGATTTATACTGGTTCACCTCTCAACCCCGGAGGCTACATCCAGTTTTTTTTCCAACCAACACTTGGTCAGAGTTCCACTATAACAAATATCAGTTCTTTACAAGCTTACAATGATCTATCTTACCCACACTAGGTAAAATTCAGAATCTACTTCCTATAGACTTTTCAAAAGACCAAGAACCAGAGATCTCCTCTTTGTTCTTCCCTCTAGAAAACCTTTCTAGAAAATGCTTTAAAGAATACAAATATTATATGGACAAACAACCAATTACAACACAAATATCAAACAAAAAACTAAGTTAAAGGTTCAAGAAAGATATCACCTTATAATCCTCAGCTAATTCAATGAAATGAATGATTCAAAACACACTGAGAATGTATGCAATTGATGATCAATACTCTTTCTTGATGATTTCTTTAATCAATAGCTTGAGCACCTTTTTCAATCAATGTGAATTATGACACACATCACATGTAACTCTCCATGACTCTTTGAATCTTTGATTTTCTCTCTAAACTTAGCCTTAGTGATTTTGAGAACTATAGAAAGTGTTTTTCACAAGGTTTGCACGAGTCTATTCTATTTTTCTTTTTATTCAAACAAAGACCAGACAGTTCTATTTATAAAAAAAATAGATTCCGTTAATGTAATCGACTATTTTAACTATGGTAATTGATTATTTTAACCAGATAATCGATTAAAGTGTTCATTAGGAATCTGGAAATGTCACGAACAAAACAATCGATTAAGTTATCTTGTAATCGATTATTCCAGATGAACTTAGTTTTCTAATACACTTGTGTAATCGATTAAGTTCCCTTTTAATCGATTAACACAGACCAGGCCAAAAAACACATTAATGCATATTTAATCGATTACGAACATCTGCTAATCGATTAAACCAGATAAGAATGCTTTGTACAATTATGCAAAAGCTTATGTAATCAATTATTCCGTGACATAATCGATTATCACAGAAAGTTTCTAAATCTATGTTAAGCTTATTTAATCGATGACGAGTTAGTGGTAATCGATTAAAATGTTCATAAGGCATTTTCCAGAAATCATACACATGTTGTATCGATTACATAATCCATATAATCGATTAAAACAGTGAGAATTTGTTTTATAAAGTTCTTAGTTGCCTTAATGAATTTCTATGAATTTTCTTGCTACCCCATGATTAATTCTGATTAAATGTATGTTTGAATGCATGACTTAATCAAACCTATTGAGGATTATAAAGCTTTTAACAACTGAATCAAGCTTAAATAAGAAATTACAAATGCCATCAATTGAGTGGGCATGTGAAACATTAAAACTTGTATTCTTCATTCTTCTTGTTTCCATGTCTTCAGCTTCCTCAAAGCTAATAAGGGTTGACACGGTGAGTGGATATGTGTACAGCAACCCAACAGTAATAGCCACGTGTAATTTCACCATTTTGTACTGTACAGTAGAGAAAGAATATTTGTTGTAAAGCTTAGGTATAAGATGTGCTGTAAGAGTTAGAAATGGCAAGAAAACATACTTGTAACATTTGTGAAAGTTAGTGAAACCTATTAAGTTACTAAGAATTTTTGGTTTTCTGTTTCTAAAAAGATATTTCATAAAGATAGGAATAAAAATTATGAAGGTTTAGATATTCATTTATATCTTTTTATTCCATAAAGATAGGAATATTTAGATATTGAGTTTATATCTTTTATTCCATAAAGATAAGAATATTTAGATATTCAGTCTATATCTTTAAGGGAAACGATTTCTGTATGTGGTCCATTTATTGGCCACGTTCACCCACTAACCCATTATCTTATTCCATTCAAGGTTATGTTATGTGATGGGTAGAACTCTATAAATAGAACAGGGCACTCTCTGGTTTAGATCACCAAGCCTACTCCTCTCTTCAGAAAAACACACCATCGAGTTTGAGCGAGTGAGGGACTGGAAAACTAAAACTATGAAGGTTACTTGAAGGTTGATAGCAATGGCTGGAAGTAGGTACCTCTGAAATTTATTTTTCTATTTTCGCTTCCACTGTTTGATGTGAACGTGTTGTTTATGTTTGTTAACATGTTTAGACCAATATAAAAGTTTTTCACATTTGGTATCATAGCTCGTTTTTACCTCTATTTTGCTTTTATTTGATACTCATATTTTTTTTGAAATATGAGTATTTTATTTGAACGTTTTAATTATTAAGAAGCCTTGGAATCATATGAAAATTGAATTTCTAAGCTTTATGTGAATTAAAAAAAAAAGGTTGTTTCGTGCTACATGGATTTCGAACCCACGTCCAACACTATATACTGTTTTGGTCAAACTCACTGAACCACTAAGCCAAATGAGTTTAACTGATAGTTATTGATTTTTCTATCTCTTATCTTTGGATTGCGTGCGTTATTGGTTTTATTGGAAAGCCTTTGCTTGTTTCTCTATCTTACGTTGTTGTCTTTGGAGAATTTTGTTTGTACGACGCAACCATATATGTACTATTTAAGTTTTATAAGATATTTTACCTTTTTAATTAATAATTAACTATATTATTAATTAATGTTGCTCATAATTAATTAATTTATTTAATAATTGTTTGAGTTATGAGTTATGTGTTTAAATTATTTAAATTGTATGTTTATTTATAGTATTTGTTTAAATATACAATATTATGTTAAATAATATATTCACATTAATATTAATGAGCTTATTGAAAACTATATGCCATGTTATTTCAATTTATTTGCATTATTGAGAATGTTATGCAATTATTTAGCCCTTATTAAGAATTAATTAATGTTAAGTGATTAATATAATTTAATTGATTAGAGACTAGTCACGGCATCTTTGATTGATTAGACTTATATATTAAGTGTTAAAATCACATTTAAAACATTAATTGTGATTAATCATATGTAATGTAATAAAATCTACCCACAAGAATTGTATTATATTTGTATGACTCATTAGGATAAAATATAAGGTTATATTTTTTAATTTACCCACAGAGATTAAGAAGAAGAATTATGATAATTTGATAGTTTTATCATAAGTTTGAATCTAATTTGAGTAGGACTTTAGCCCACAGACAAGTTTTATGTCACTAGGTTCATAAACTAATACATATTTTACATTGGTAAAAACATTATATTTATTTAGTCTCAAATTATGGATACTGAAAATGTATGTTTGAATTTTAGTTAATCAATCTGGAAATATTTCTGGTATTAAGTGTGAAATTCCCGAATTAAAAGGGGACAATTATAAGGTTTGGAGGGAGAGATTTCTTCTTCATTTAGGCTGGATGGATATTGACTATGCTATTAGGAAAATTGAACCATCGGGTATTAATGAAACTAGTACTCCAGATGCTATTAATCTTTATGAAAAATGGTAGAAATCTAATCATCTCTCTGTGATGTTCATAAAGACTTATATATCTACTAGTATCTGTAGTTTTGTTGATCAGCATGAAAAGGTCAAGGATCTTTTCAAGGCCATTGATAATCAATTTATTACATCGGATAAGGCCCTTGCCAGCACCCTTATAATGCAATTTTCATCCTTAAAGCTCAATGGGATAAAAGGAGTGCGTGATCACATTATGCGCATGAGGGATATAGTGGCTCAACTAAGAAATTTGGAAGTTACCATGTCAGATTCTTTCCTAGTACACTACATTTTATGTACTTTTCCTATGCAGTATGCCCCTTTCAAAATCTCCTATAACACACATAAGGATAAGTGGTCAATTAATGAACTATTGGCTATGTGTGTTCAAGAAGAACAAAGGTTGATAATGGAAGAGGGTGAAAAGGTATATATGACTACTCAGGGAAAGAAGAAAGGGGATCAAGCCAAGAACAATGGCAAGATTCTTGCTCAGCCAGTCATTAAGAAAGAGTCAAAGTGTTTCTTCTGTAAGAAGAAAGGACACATGAAGAAAAACTGCTCAAAGTTTAAGAACTGGTTTGACAAGAAAGGTACTCCATTTACTTTTGTTTGTTATGAATATGATATGGTTAATGTTAATCATAACCCATGGTGGATTGATTCTGGTTCTACAATCCATGTTTCTAATACCTTGCAGGGTTTGAAAAACCTAAGGAAGTAAGTGGAAAGTGAGCAGTACATCTATTCAGGAGACAAGAAGAGCTCACATGTGGAAGCCATTGGGACATGCAATTTAGTTTTAAGCAGCGGATTTATTTTTCATTTAGACAAGTTTTTTTATGTTCCAAGTTTTTCTAAGAACTTAATTTATGTATCAAGACTTGCACCATTGGGTTTTTCCTTTAATTTTTCGAATTCTGGTTTTACTTTAATTAATAAATCTGGAATTATTGGTTCTGGTACATTACTTGATGGACTTTACTTTATTGAATTGCAAAATAATGTTGCTTATAATTCTATGCATGTTTCTGTCGGGTTAAAACGATGTGTTATGAATGAGGAATCCTCTATGTTGTGGCACCGAAGATTAGGACACATCTCTATCGAGAGAATTAAGAGATTAGTAAATAAAGGGGTACTTAGTACTTTAGATTTTGCTGATTTTGATACTTATATAGATTGCATTAAGGGTAAGCAAACTAACAAGTCTAAGAAGGGTGCAAAGAGGAGCTCAAATCTATTATAAATCATACATACAAATATTTGTTGTCCATATAAGGACGCAAGTAGTCTGAAATATTTTATCACTTTCATTGATGATTTTTCACGATATATGTATCCTTACTTTTTCGTTCTAAAGATGAAGCTTTAGATGCCTTTAAAGTTTTCAAGGCCAAAGTGAAGAAACAATGTGGAAAGCAAATTAAAGTCATGAGATCCAATAGAGATGGTGAATACTATGGTAGATACACGGAGAATGGACAAACACCTGGTCTATTTGCGAAGTTTCTTCAAGAACATGGGATTGTTGCCCAATACACTATGTCTGGTTCTCCGGATCAAAATGGTGTAACAGAAAGAAGAAACCGAACATTAATAGACATGGTGCGAAGTATGCTTAGTAGTTCCAAGCATCCTAAGTCATTGTGGACTGAAGCATTAAAGACGACAATGTATATATTAAACCGAGTTCCAACCAAGGCCGTCTCTAAGACGCCTTTTGAGTAATTCAATGGTTGGAAACCGAGTTTGCGACATATACGTGTTTGGGGATGCCCGTCTAAAGTAAGAATTTATAATCCAAAGAGAAGAAGCTAGGACCAAGGAGTGGGTATTTCATTGGATATGCCGAAAGGTCTAAAGGGTATAAATTCTATTGTCCATCACATAGCACCAAGATTATGGAATCGAGAAATGCAAAACTTCTTGAGAATGAATTGATCAGTGAGAGTGATCAATTTCAGGACATTACTCCTAAAATAGATCACTATGAAGCCCAACCCTCTGGCTCAGGTGATAGATTGATTGTTAGGCACACCCCTTAAGATCAAATGGGTGTTAGACAACCAGTAATTGAAAATCCACAAACTGTTGAAAATGATCGTATAGACAAAGTTACTAATGAAGAACAACAAGTTCCTCAAGAAGATAATGAAGTAACATTAAGAAGGTCTACTAGAGTCAAAAGGTCAGCAATTCCTAGATTATGTGGTGTATCTGCAAGAATCAAACTACAACATTGGAGCCGCAAATGATCCTGAATCATTTTCACAGGCCATGAGTTCTAAGGAATCAAACTTATGGTACAATGCTATGAAAGATGAGATGGATTCCATGGCATCTAATCAAGTCTAGGATCTTGTTGAATTGCCTGATGGTGTAAAAGTCATTGGATGTAGATGGGTTTTTAAAACAAAGAAAGACTCACAAGGCAACGTTGAGAGACATAAGACAAGACTTGTTGGCAAAGGTTTCACTCAAAGAGAAGGAATTGACTACACAGAGACTTTTTCTCCTGTATCTAAGAAAGATTCTTTTCGAGTAATTATGGCATTAGTAGCTCATTTTGACTTTGAGTTACATCAAATAGATGTGAAAAAAACATTCCTTAATGGTCATTTAGAGGAAGAGGTTTACATGGAACAATATGAAGGATTCTCCTCTAGTGATAAAGAGCACTTAGTTTGCAAGCTTAATAAATCCATCTATGGATTAAAACAGGTGTCCCGCCAATGGTATGTAAAATTTCATGATGTCATCACTTCATTCGATTTTGAAGAGAACATCATGGATCAATGTATATACCAAAAGGTCAGTAGGAGTAAAACTTGTTTTCTTGTGTTATACGTGGATGATATTTTACTTGCAACTAATGATAAGGATTTTTTATATGAGGTGAAACAATTTCTCTCAAAGAACTTTGATATGAAGAATATGGGAGAAGCATCTTATGTCATTGGCATTAAGATCCATAGGGAAAGATCTCGAGGCATTTTGGGTTTGTCTCAAGAGACCTATATTAACAAAGTTTTAGAGAGGTTTAACATGAAAGATTGTTCACCAAGTGTAGCTCCCATTGTGAAGGG
>PYAF01001335.1:127253-144269 GCA_007407185.1 Glycine tomentella | reverse complement strand
TTCTCTCAAAGAACTTTGATATGAAGAATATGGGAGAAGCATCTTATGTCATTGGCATTAAGATCCATAGGGAAAGATCTCGAGGCATTTTGGGTTTGTCTCAAGAGACCTATATTAACAAAGTTTTAGAGAGGTTTAACATGAAAGATTGTTCACCAAGTGTAGCTCCCATTGTGAAGGGTGACAAACTCAATTTGAGACAATGCCCGAAAAATGATTTTGAGCGGGAACACATGAATACCATTCCATATGCTTCAATTTTTGGAAGCCTTATGTACGCTCAGGTTTGTCCCAGACCTGACATTGCATATGCTGTTGGAGTTTTGGGAAGATATCAAAGCAATCTAGGTATTGACCACTGGAAAGCTGCAAAGAAAGTGATGAGATATCTGCAAGGAACAAAAGATTACATGCTCATGTACAGAAAGACTGATTATCTGAAAGTGATTGGCTACTTAGATTCAAACTATGCTGGCTGCGTTGATTCACGAAAATCAACATTTGGTTATATCTTTATGCTAGTTGGTGGAGCTGTATCTTGGAGAAGTGCCAAGCAGACCTTGACTGCCACTTCTACTATAGAGGCTGAGTTTATTTCATGTTTTGAGGCTACCTCGCATGGTGTATGGTTGAAGAGTTTCATGTCTGGGCTTAGAGTTATGGACTATATTTCTAAGCCATTAAAAATGTACTGTGACAACTCTGCTACGGTATTCATGGCTAAGAATAACAAAAGTGGAAGTCAAAATAAACACATCGACATTAAGTACATAGCCATAAGAGAACATGTTAAAGAAAAGAAAGCGGTCATTGAACACATTAGCACTGAGTTGATGATTGCCGATCCTTTAACTAAAGGCATGTCACCAAAGAATTTTAAGGATCATGTAGTACGAATGAGACTTGGTTCCATAATATGATTTTATTGAAAGTACAATTGTTAATTTTGAAACTCTCATTTAGTTTGATATTTTCTCATATAGTTTTGTGCACATATCATTTATTTATTTTGAGAAATGTCATTAAGCTTTGATCTGGAATAAATATATGATTTATTCATTAAGTTGAGAGCTAGCATTTAGAGACTTTATATATTGTGATACATGGAAGATAATATTCACTATTAATTAGAAGAGCTATCATCATGACTCGTATATTTTGTTTCTTCTTATGACTAATGTTGGGTTAAATGGACCAAGTGGGAGAATGTTGGTTTTCTATTTCTAAAAAGATATTTCATAAAGATAGGAATAAAAAATATGAAGGTTTAGATATTCAGTTTATATCTTTTTATTCCATAAAGATAGGAATATTTAGATATTCAGTTTATATCTTTTATTCCATAAAGATAAGAATATTTAGATATTCAATCTATATCTTTTAGGGAAACTGTTTCTGTATGTGGTCCATTTATTGGCCACATTCACCCGCTAACCCATTATCTTATTCCATTTAAGGTTAAGTTCTGTGATGGGCAGAACTCTACAAATAGAACTGGGCATTCTGTGTTTTAGATCACCAAGCCTACTCCTCTCTTCAGAAAATACACCATTGAGTTTGAGCGAGTGAGGGACTGAAAAACTAAAACTCTGAAGGTCATTTGAAGGTTGATAGCAATGACTGAAGGTAAGTACCTCAGAAATTTAGTTTTCTATTTTCGATTCCGCTGTTTGATGTGAACATGTTGTTTATGTTTGTTAACATGTTCAGACCAATATAAAAGTTTTTCACAAGAATTGGATATAATATCAGTGATAGAGACAAATCAATATAAAATGTTGTCTTATACTCTTATTGCTTTTTGTGTTAACTAACAAGGGTTCAGATTTGATTTTGATTTTTGAAAAGTTTTTGTAACTATATCTGTTGTTATCGTTTTATATTATTTGTTTGTGAAAACTTCTCTTTTTGTTTGATGTTATCAGACGATAAGTTTAAAAAAAGCTTACAAAAGTTTCAAAATTACAATTAAATTTCTCTTCTTGTGATATTTGTCTTTACATAAACATAATGATGATGTCAACATGCCTTGTGACCACCTTAATGATATCATGATGATGTCGTCATGCCATGTTAGCATAGGGTGTCATGTGATGATTAATTTATAGGGGCTAAAATTAAAACAAACATAATTTATAAAAACTAAAAAAATGATGTACTTATATTAGTGAAAAAATGTTTAAGCCTCAAATTAAATATTAAAATAAAAGCTTAAAAATTAAAATAAAGCCTCAAAGTAGATATTAAAATTCATGTTTTAATATATGTGACATACTTAACACTATCAAGCTTTTGTATATTTCTACCATGAAGATGAATTATCTTGATCGTTATTGTGTCACACCACCATTATTAAATTGTCATTGTTGTCATTATCACCAACACTATTTTTGTGGTCACCACCATAGTCCCACATTATATCACATTGTCATCTTTATTGAAGAGTATTCATTTTTTTTAATGGTGTTATGTGGGGCTGCATGAGCTCTAATGAGATCCTATAACTACCCTAAACTAGAATCGAAAAAGGGAAGTGAAGGAATGGGGAAGTGGAAAAAAAGAAGGGAGAATAAGGTGGGAGAGAGATTGTGAATGATGGAGCTTGAAGGAATATATAATAGAAGAGAGGGAAAATAAATAGTTTGAAGGCAAAGAAGATGCAGAAACAGTTATGTAGATAAATTAATATTTAAACTTTTATTTTATTTTAATATATAATCTGAGGTTTATATATGACAACTTTGGTTCTAATTTTTATAAACTATGTTTGTTTTAATTTTCATACCAATAACTTGATAAAGACGTGACACTCTATGCTAATGTAGCATGATGATATCGTCAAGTGATGACATGACATGATGATGCTATCAAATTTTTTTATCATATCGTATTGCTTTAATAACAATGATTTATGGCAGAAATCAAAAGCAAATGACTTAAAATTTATTGGGAATAAAACTAAAAAAATTTGCTAAGGACAAAAATAAAAATTAAAAAAGACACTAAATTCTATGGAGAAAAATATATTTTAAGCCATTTTAATGTATATGATGCCAAGAACACAAATTGAAGAAAAGCCTTAATCTTTTCAACACAACTTCAAAATTACTAGAATTTGTGTTTCATAGGGTTTTTAATATTTCTAATTAAATTTTAGAAAAATAAAATGAACTTACAGCCAAAACATGTATTTTAGGTAGGCTTCGATACCAAGAAAAATTAAAATGTAATGTACTATATTTTCCACTACTACAACAAGAGCCTTTTACGACGGTTGTTTGAGGCAAACAATGATCGTTCCATATCTGTCTTTGAAGTGAGAGTCGTAGAAAGAAAATCTATTCAACGACGGTTATTGAACCGTCTTCATAATCATCATTCTAAGACGGTTCTCAGTCCAAACCGTGGTAAAATACTTTTTTTAAAAACAAAAACAAAAAAATTATCCATTCTAAGACGGTTTTTCCCTAAAAACCGTCTTTGAATATCCTTTTCATTTATTTTTTATTTTGGAGACACATTCAAAGACGGTTTTTTGCACAACCGTCTTAGAATGTGACCATTCTAAGACAGTTTTCCCCTAAGAACCTTCTTTAAATATCTTTTTTTTTTAATTTTGGAGACACATTCAAAGACGATTTTTTTGGCACAACCGTCTTAGAATGTGACCATTCTAAGACGATTTTTCCCTAAGAACCGTCTTTGAATATCCTTTTTATTTTTTATTTTGGAGACACATTTATAGACGATTTTTTGGCACAACTGTCTTAGAATGTGACCATTCTAAGACGGTTTTTCCCGAAGAACCGTCTTTGAATATCCTTTTTTTATTATTTTTATTTTGGAGACACATTCAAAGACGGTTTTTTCGCACAACCGTCTTAGAATGTGACTTTCTAAGATGGCTTTTCCCTAAGAACCGTCTTTGAATATCCTTTTATTTATTTATTTTGCACACACATTCAAAGACAATTTCCCTATTTTTAAAACTGTCATTGTTACCCGCATTTTTTTAAAATAATAATTATAATAAAACTGGTGATATTTAATGGCAATAAAATTATGATTAGTGTGATCAATCAATCATATAATTAATTAATAACATTTAATGAATAAATCAAACTACTTTACTACCATATAGCCACAACAATGATAATTGTGATGGATTTAATTTTTTACTCAACTTATATTCTATATCATACTTAATTCAATAATACAACTAAAATGATGATAAATGACATTTAAAGGCCAAAAATTGTAACATCTATAAAAGGAGAACGAAAGTATATTTTTTCCCTTATTAAGTATATACTTATTCATAAAATGTATGTTGAAATGTGAAAATACAATACAAAATGATACATGCTTGACATAAAATCCCAATAACAAGTAGGGAAACCAGCATAATGATTTCATGTTTGCTATAATTAAAATCAGGACATGAACCTCAATTCTTGAGTGGGTACTAATTCTAGAACCAATATTTCTCCTTTCCAGATAATAACTGTCCATTAGGTGGGTGCTGCGGATCCCATATGTTTTTTATTTTTGTAATTCTAAACCAATTAGCAATTACCCCTTGAATAATTTCTTCTGCCAAAATAACCTGTACAATAACAGACATTAATTTATTTTTTGACAGCAAACATATCATTCTAAATGAGCAATTTGCACTGTCTAAAAATGGAGATCATGGTTATAACCACCAAAAGATATGTAATAAATAACTGTTAAAGAACTTTCTCTTACCTCAGACCTTGGGCAAAAGCTAAGCTCATACAAACTTGCACAAAAATAGCTATAAACTAAGTACATATATAACCTACTAAGCTACATTATTGTTAATAACAAACAGTAGTTTCAAACTGCAGTTACAAATGTACATACAAGCCAACCACAAAACTTTTCCAGCTTCACAACCAATTTGCATCATTCTCTGCCACAAATACCATCATAGACATAAATTTATGTTAAAAAATTTAAGGATTTGATCCATCAGCAAATGCATGAAGTAAACCAAAGACAACAACATTATGTTCAAATTCCCGTATAAGTATCAAAAAAGCATTATGAAAAGAAAATTCCAATACACGCTTTATCATAGAAACTACGACCTACCCATTTTGAGGATCCACTAGCAGTTCACCTAGGTTATCTCCAACAATAGTCATAAGCTTCTGGTCTGGGCTCATTAACAAAAGAACTGCCAAGAGAAAATGGTTACGAATCAAGGAAGTACATATTGGTGAAGTGGTCTAGGCAATGAAAATCGATGTTATTTGAAAATGGGTTTAATATTTAGTTGACCAAATTGTTTTGTTGTAATTCTGGACACATGATACAACTAACTAAGATAAACAAGAGTGAATGAAAAGCAAAGATCCACGAGTTCTATGTCATGTAAGTGGTCAAAATTGAAACTACATCAAAAAGCCAATCCTTGTTTAAGAAACAAGATAACTCATTAATGAAGTTCAAGGTTTTTCTGGCAGTGTGATCGTGAAGGGTTTGGACTGGGGTTTAATGGGTAAAAAATAAAATAAAAATTATATATATATATATATATATATATATATATATATATTCGTGCATATATCAAATGGGCAGTGTAGTAGTCATGAGTGGCTTCAACGAGTTTGGTAATGTAGTCATGAGTAACTAACATTAACCAAGAACAATCAATCTTGTGACAAATAGGAAACTATTTTGTTAAAATAAATAATGCTCACTAGAGGGAGAGCAAGTATGGTACCCATTTCATTAACAACTGTAGGCAGCATTTACAAATAAAATATATGGTTGTACAATTGTACTTTCAAATGACATAATTAAAAAGTGAACATTACAATAATAATTAGCAGTCAAATTGTTGTATGAGTTTTTGCGATTTTTGTGGTAGAAGGGAGTCACACAATACTATATAAACCTATAACTTTAATGAAAGCATGACTGCTGTTAGTCATTAATCATGATGGACATTAGCATATAACCAAACATTTAGTTAAAGTAAAGTAAAACAAAACAAGTAGGCAGATACAAATGACTTCATACGTTTATAACTTGTTGAATATGGCAATATTTAGGATGACCTCATATGATAACTTTATTATATAGCAATTAAAGTTATACACATTTTAACTTCACATGTAGTACATATATGCTTTTAAATGCAGCAGTAAAAGTTAAGGCAAAGAAATTAGTAAGGCAAGAGACACAATTTGAGGTCTATTAATTGCAGGTATTAGTATAGGCTTGTTGTGTTTGTTTTTTTTTTCTTTTCCTTTGGTTATTGTTGGGTGAAGAGGTTGTCAAGCCAAGTTGGTTGACTCCTTATTTCATTATTGTTCTTAAAGCAAGAATAGTATAGTAGTATGTACTATGTAGGAAAGAGACTCTGCCTCTTCTCAATGACGATGACCCACATATTTTAGTTCAAGTATGAATTCCATTCTGGTTCATAAAAGGTAAAATGGAAATCAGGTGGAAAATAAAGAAGGTTCCTGGTGTTGGTATATGAAATAAATTATAAGGGTGGTCCAATACTAGTCCTTGACCCATGGCATATTAAATTATACAGAGCAAAGCATCCAAGAGCAATGACAGAAATAGGTACTGAGCTTAGATTGTCACTGGCTAGGCATGGTTTGATCATGAACAAGGAGTTTTAATTAAACACAAGTGCATGGATGATATGGACATAATATTATGTTTATCCAATGAGAGGCCATACGGGTGTCATATATGCGAAGTGTTGATAAGATTGCGATCATTTCCTTCATCATCATTTATCTTGTCCTCTTTACTGATTTTACTCAGCAAATGTGCGATTAGGAAATTAAAGAATGATTTGACAATCAAGTTTAGCTCGATAACTTGGCAATAAGTCAAGTTTTTTCAAACCCCAAATATATAGTTTAGCTAAACAGGACTAAATTAGAAGCTTGAATCCCTACTAGAGTTAATTTTTCATAGCTAGAAAATACTTATTATTTTGTATCAACAACAGATTTTATTATTTTAGAAATGCACATGGCTAGTTGCAGACTCTTATTATTACTTATAGGTGGGTACAGTGCTAATGAGGGGCTCTATGTGCCATTGATCCTAAGGTGCACGAGAGTGGCAAAGCCCATGGCAAACAACCAGCATGCATGTGCCTATTGCACCGTGTGGATAAAATGCCAGAAAAGATAGGTTGAAGCATGGGTGACTATAAATACATATCATGTCTCTACATGTATGTTAGCATGAACATGCTATCACCTGTAGCTATGGATGCAGAAATTTACTACACAAGTAGAGAAGGCTATAAAGATATTCATGCAGTTATTTAGGGTCCATTTGGTTTACTATGAAAATTAACTTCACACACCGCAACACACATTTCAATGTAAAATCTATAGCTGAGCTTGATTTGGGCACATATCTCGATCATGTTCAACAAATCAAAACCAATTCTACCAAAATCTAAAACAAACAGATACTTTAACCAAAAATAATGTCATATCAGTGGGAAGACCTAATCTATATAAGAATTTCTTGGGCAAATGGAGACATTATGATGCATTCAAGCACACAATGCGAGGGAGAATTCAACAAACCTGGCACTTAGAATTCTCTTTTTTCTATATCTTTTATTATCCTTAGGGAATCATCTCTAAATCCATCCTGCAACAGCAAAATTCATAACAATCAAGACACAACATATTTACCAGTCAAACCCTATTTAGAAAAAAAACAAGACAAATACACATGACCAGACCAGCATTCCCTGAACTTAAAATTGTCATGCTTCTCTCTGGCATGTGTATTTACTACTACTATCCATCACAACTGGAAGAATGACAACTTAACATACAACATAATTACTTGTAAATTCCATCGTGAAACATTAGGGGTGTTAATAGCTAATTCTCTAATAAAATGCAGTAATAAATAATAAGTCTAGGAAGAATGATAAGGTACTACAAATCCAATCATGAATTGTCATGTATGGTAAGATTACTAAAAATTACTAAGATACATAAAATTACTAAGGAACTTTAAAAGCCATGTCTAGGGTGATTTCTACCTAGTTGACAGTATTAAGTTGTGTATCTACATTAAACTCACAAATAAGTTGTCAAGACATGTGGTTTACTAATTAGTAATCACTACCATAATCACAATTTCCAATTCAATTCAATTGTAACCTATTCCACTCTAAACTAACCTATCCTCCAATAAATCACACTAAAGTTAAACAAGTACACTACCCAATGGAATTATATTAATAAAAATATAGTGGCAGCAGTACCAGTAGTACTACTGCTACGAATACATCCTAACAAGAACAAAACAGAACAGAGGTGGCTTAATGTATAGAAGAAAAAGGCACCAGAGTTCTGACTTTCTGCTAGGTCGATCCTAAACCTCCCCAAAATTATAGAATTGTACAGATTAAACCCTCCCCTGAACATCAAAACTATCCCTCATATTACTAGACTAGTAGTGAAAAGGGATGTCAAAACCTAGCTCCAAAGTTTTGATAGAACAGAATAGGCTAGAGATTATCACAACCAGACATTGGATAATTGAGGACGCATAATCACTGATTGAACCCTCTTTTATTGTTAGCTGGGCCAAGTAGTTCATCCCTATTCAGAGTTATGCCCGACCAGATTCCAGAGAGGGACTTAAACACTTTGTTTTCATTTAGTAATAAGAAAAAATGACAAATCTACATGGTATCTAATTGTAAATCAAATAACTTATAAACTTTCAGTTCCACAACTCTTATCTTATAGTTTATAATTTGCAATTATATACCTTATAACTTTGTCGCTTGTTTTTGCCAAACACACTAATATGCAGTGACAACAATAAAAGAGTCGTAGCCACGTGCTCTAATCCTCTGATCTACAAGCCCGACCCCGTCATTTCCACTAGATATGTGTTCCCCAGAGTATCCTAAAAAATAGGTGATATTTGTCTTGGATTCCAATTCATTAGTTTATTGAAGGTTGGATAAGTTTTTTTTATCCATAGATATTAAGTGCTAGTTTTTGTTAGAATATTAGTGAGAAGGATTTGAATTTGTGACCTCTTTCTTCTCTCTTCCCTCTTCAACCACTAAACCAACCTTGTATATCCCTGAAGGTTGGCTAAGTCTCGTAACTCTTCGAAAAAATTCAATAAGAAATAAAAATTAAAATAAATATTCTCATATATAATTTATGAGATATTAATCATCCATTCATCCTCACACCGTGACATGAACTTTGGCTGCTATTGAACACAGTCAAGCATGTCATTAAGCTGTTTATATAAACAATTATGTTTCTAAAATTTAGATTCTTGTACTCATAATGCATAGTTTTAGTGGTAATTAAGATTATATATATATATATATATATATATATATATATAAAACTTGTGACTTGTTAGGAGGAAGAACACGAGGACACAAGATAATATTACATCTTGTGACAATTTCATCAAACAACTGGCTTTTCCTACTAGGACAAGGTAATTAGATTTGTTAACATTATTTCTTGGGTGGTTTTCTATATACTATATAGAATAATATTTTCGAAAGAGGAGGAAACTTCTACATAAGTGAGCTGGACCAAATTGTGAAGATTGTAGATTTACTAAAATCATGCAGAGTAAAAAAGAAGAGACAAAATATATTTGATGTGTAAAAGTATCACAACATATCAAATAAGGACACCAACAAAATTGTGCCTATGAATCCAATGGATGTGAAGTGTGAGCACCAGTTTATCCTCTTTGAGTCTTCAAATACCCATCTCAACCTGTTGCTTCTGAAGCTGAGACTAGGGACATTTTCTTTTAACTGGTACAAGTAGGACCAACACCTTCATTCTCTTGCTCCATCTCAGGTGTGTCCTAGCTTCAGAGAGTGCACCCTTAAGTATTAACCAAAATAAGGTGAGAACATTTTTGTTTCTTAAGCAAAAAAGGTGAGAACATTATAGTTGGTTCATGCATTAACAGGCTTTTCCTCCATTGTGTTCATAACTTTTATACCATGCTCTACTAGAATCATAGGTTTCTTTTCCTTCAGTTAATTATTGAGAGCATCATTTTTGTCAGTTGAATTTGGTCTCCTTGATGTAGTTTGTAAGATGGGCATCTTTGTTGGTTGTTTTCTGCTTTTAACCATACTTTACTATCTTTGAACCTAAATCTGAGGTTTATACTGCAACATTAGGCTAATGTTGTATTGCTAAACATTTTGATACTTGGTAATCTTTGAAACACTATTGGTGTGTGACACTACTACCATTGCTTAATAAGAGATGTTGATAGTGGTTAATCAAGTTGCTGTTTTGATTGTAGAATGAGTGTATCTGAGGTAACGGCTGAAGCAACAATTTGTTTTCATTTTGTAATAACAAAAAATGACAAATCTACATGGTATCTAATTGTAAATCAAATAACTTATAAACTTTCAGTTCCACAGCTCTTATCTTATAGTTTATAATTTGCAATTATATACCTTATAACTCTGTCGCTTGTTTTTGCCAAACACTAATTTGCAGTGACAACAATAAAAAAGTAAAGCAATATGTTGATTTATAACTTAAAAAAATGAAAGGAAAATTGGGGCCTAGAACAAGTATCATACCTCAACTTCCGATTTGAAGATGGTGGCACACCAGGTCGAAGCGAGACGCGGGAGGCAGAGCTGAGCCGCCCAATGGGGGTGAGACGGCGTCCACGACCCAGGAGAATCACTTCACCAGAAAGACTGAGGCCACAATACCAGAACTGTGGGTCAAGTTGTGAGAGGTTGTGGTAGATGGAGATAGGTTGGGTGACGGACTGAAGACACGACGATGGTGTCAGAGTCAATAAGCTTTGTGGTAAAGGGGCGCAAACGAAAGGGTGGTGTATCAGAGAGTGAGAGTGGCACAAGACCTAGGGTACATTAAAAATTTGACATTGTTATTCAAAGACTATTTAAGGTAAAACCATATTTGAATTAGCAATACAAAGATGGTTTTTCCACTAAACGTCGTCGCTTTTCACTTTCAACGTCGTTTGGCCTATAATCGTCGTTGTTTAGTTTAAGTTAATTGCAAAATTGCCACCGCATATACTACTATGTCGTTTAGCCTATAACTGTCATTGTTCTCGTGTCGTAGAATCCATGCTTTGTAGTAGTATTCATAGGAGTAACTAACTTTTTACAGATATTTACCTTAAAAAATAATAAATATATGTAACATTTGTTGGACGTAAGGGATTTGAGAGAGAGAAGGGTTTAGTGTTGGGTGCTTGAAGTATTACACCAAGAGGCATCAGATGTGGAATGCTCAACAGTGTTACCTCCAGCTTAGGGAAAATCCTAGTAATATAGAAAGTTGTTGGGCTTCAGCCCATATGGGCCCATATAACCATACAATAACTTATTGGGCTTGTATGTGAACATATTATTATTTAATATATATATATATATATATATATATTCAACAATCTCCTCCTATGTTCACCATATAGCACAATCCAATAAGATAGTGAGTGTAATGTCCAAACAAACATGAATCATCCACATCCAGTCCATGACCATCAACTCGGATCGGTCAAAGAGTTTTAATAATAAAACAAACTCAAACAACATTTGCAATCAAACTAAGTGAATCATCATTCTCATGAATCTATTTTGAGATCAATATAACAATATAAATACCAAGAGTTTTGGATTAAATCTAAACTCATCCAAATTCCAACACCTCAATATCAGTTCACAACCAACATATGCATAATACTCAAGAATAAGTAGGCCAGTCAAAATAGTCTAAGGCCTTACAAATATAAGAAATAAGCATAATAATCATAATGTTCACAAACTAGAAATAACAAAATTTAAGTCTCAAGTAAATGGACTCCAACATAATGGACAATAGTAGGTGAACTGTCAAGTTCCCTACAACTCTAAATGAATATTCATATATCAAGCTGGTCGTCCTCTTCAGGATCCCACTTGGTAAGCTTTCCTCCATTTTTGTCATCCCATGTAGAATGTCAAATATGAATTTCATATTATCATGAATTCAATCATTTGACTAAACTACTAAAAATGTCTAGGTCTACTAAAAGAACTTAGCATCATATTATCAAACAAAGAAGAACATATATCAATGTCATAAAGCATCATGATATCATGTTCATAAGCATCAAGCTAGTTTCATAGATTATGAACAAGGCCTAAATAGTTTAAGTTATAAAGAGTCATCAACCTAAGTTTATTTATAAAAGAGTAACAATTGTCTCATTTCACAGAATAAGACCAATAGTCACATCACTTACAATAACCTAGTCTTGTAATGTCAAGTTTCAATTAAGAACAGACCAATAGGCTTCTTATATAATCAACTATTTCTATGTTTCAATTTGGAATGTCACAGTTACTAATTCCTTAAAGTCAAATAATCTAGCATCAAGTTTGGAATGAGATCATTTAACCAAAAGGATAAGCCAACCTGGTAGGATTGTATCATCAAGTTTGGAATGACACAAGCTTCCCAGGTAGAAATTTTAAATTAGATTAAAATCACCTCATCAAGTTTGGAATGAGATAAGTCACCATTTTAAAAAATAGTTAGCAACCATGATCATCGATGAAACATATAAAACACACAATTAACACTACTACAACTGAGGCCTACGACGACGGTTGTATAACCGTCGTTGTTGCGCGTGTCACTGAAAATGGAAACTTTCGACGACGGTTCTAAAAAATCGTCTTCATTGATATATTTTTTTTGTAACACCTACGAAGACGGTTTTTAAGAGATAACTATCTTTGTATGTTGACACACAAAGACGGTTTTCCCTTAAAAACCGTCTTTGTTTCCATTTTAGTTTTTTCTTTTTTTTTATTTAAAACCTAAGAAGATGATTTTTAAGAGATAATCGTCTTTTTGTATGTTGACATACAAAACAGTTTTCTCTTAAAAATCATCTTTGTTTCCATTTTAAATTTTTTTCTTTTTTTTATTTAAAACCTATGAAGACGATTTTTAATAGATAACTGTCTTTGTATGTTGACATACAAAGACGGTTATCCCTTAAAAATCGTTCATTTTAATTTTTTTCTTTTTTTTAATTTAAAACCTACGAAGACGATTTTTAAGAGATAACCGTCTTTGTATGTTGACATACAAAGACGATTTTTCATCTTAATTTTTTTTCTTTTTTTTATTTAACACATACGAAGATGATTTTTAAGAGATAATTGTCTTTGTATGTTGACATACAAAGACGGTTTTCTCTTAAAAACCCTTTGTTTCCATTTTAATTTTTTTCTTTTTTTATTTAACACATACGAAGACGATTTTAAGAGAAAATTGTCTTTGTTTCTATTTAAGTATTTTTATTTGTTTTTTTAAAAAAAAAACCTACAAAAATGGGTTTTCTTTTTAATATGGATAGATACACTTCTTCCTTGGTTTTATTAAATAAATCAAGTTGAATTGATGCAAAGACACTAAAGACCATTTGCTTGTATTATAGCACAACAAAATCACTAATTCAAAATCCAAGATCACCAAAGACACTAAACACCATTTGCTTGAACAACATTTATTTGTCCTCTTTTGAATGTAGACTAAAAAACCCACTAGTACATATTGCAAATATAAGGAAGTTAACACTTAGCCAAACTTAGGTATCAAAGGAAGAAAGAAGAATCCCACAGTAATCAAAGTAGAATAATTAACCTCAGCACAAAAGGCATGAACCCATTGACCATTACAAGACTTCCTAAAAGCACTAGTAATACCACCACAGAGAGCACATTCTGCAACAGGCTTCTCCCAGAAATTAATAACAGATGCCCCCGAGCTTCTAGATGTAAAATCTTCACATAACTCAGTACCATGGACCTGTTGTTTCTTTCACACTACGATAGCAATCCAAGTGCACCGAAACCTATAATAGGAAAACAATTACTATGGAACATAGATCAGAAAAACAAAAACATGCTGAGAGGAATTTATTAAACTATTCCAAAGAACATTTAAGAAAACAAAAGTATCCACTTTGAAAAGCTCACATGAAACCAAAATCAGGTGGTTCTGAAGCAAAATGAACAAGATAGTGATCAGAAAGCATAGAAGCATTTTGCAAACAACTAGTAGACTTGTCTTTTGATACAAATCCAGAAGCATTGCCTGCAAAATGAAGTTACACACTTTAAAAAACACTAAATATCAATAGAAAAAACACATTAAATGTGAATGGTGGCTCTTAGACATTGGGCATTAGGCAAGTTAAAAAAATGAAAAAACCTGCTCCCCATGAAATTGTAATGAACTATATCGTGTATTTGAAAATTCCTTACAAAAATGTTAAAAAATGTTCTTGGAGAAGGGTAACAAAAATCAGAAGGGAAGAAAAGAAGAAAACAAAATTAGTCGTGTTGTTCAAGGTTGACAAAGAAACAAATGGGAACAGACAAATATACATATCATGGATAATATTTTGTGTTGGACATCAGTGGCCATATAAAAATAATCATGATTATACAATATGTAAAATTTACTTATTTCATTACTTTCTTAATTTATATCATTTTATTCAATTTTTACTTGATTTTTGATTTTATATTCCAGGTTACTTGATCTTCTAAAGCAAAAATAGTAATGCACATAATACATAACTTTCACAAACTTAGTTTGTACTAACCTGAATAGCAACATATAGCTTATAAAAAAACAGTTTAACCGATTTTTCCCCTTCAATTACTAAAACAACAATAAGACCTTAATTAAGTATTTGATTATGAATGGGCCATAAAACCAAGGAACTGAAAGTGAAATCATGTAGTAGGGTGAAAAACCAAAGAATGAGACAGGATCAATAAAATAATAATTACATTAGTGTAGAACTTTCCATAACTTTGACTATTTAAGCACCCAACAGAGAATATTCAGGAGAAGATTGAAGATATTTTTCAAAAAATAAATCATAATTAGTAAGTATATTGAAGAAACCCCTTACATACATTAAGGAGCGTTACATGGTCACCCTGTAATTGTACCAATTATCAAAAGATCACATTTATGAATATAAAAAACTAAAGCTCACATGGTCACCCTGTAATTGAACATGATAGGATAAGCTTATCCGATTTTGAACTAATGTATTTGTATTTTGTATATTGGAAAATTTAACCTGGAAATCACAAAGTCATAGCAATGCTCCACTTAATTAAAATATTTCCAAATTATATTGTAGTTCTGAAAAGTGAGGTATTTCTTTGTGAAAATTAATATTAAATGGAAAAGAAATACACCAGGGTGATGATAGAGACAGGCGGGAAAAATTGAATAATAATAATAATAATAATAGCAATTAAAAATAAAATAAAGAACAAAGGAAAGAAGGAAGATAGAAATACAATAACAGCCCAGTTCTATCATTGGATCAGATACCACACTGGAACAACCATAGGAAGAGAACTAGAGAGAAACCATTACATAACCTTGTTGAAAGCAAATTCAAGGGCAAAGGAGATTCAAGTGACTTTAAATATAAAAGATAATACTTAGATGTAGTTTCTATATATCTCTTGATGTTGTTTTCTCATTAGAATTCAAATTTTACTCAGTAATTTCACTAATCTTTTCTAAATTAATCCTTGAAACTATGAACATAGTTTTCATCCTAATAATTCTATCCCAA
This sequence comes from Glycine tomentella, assembly GCA_007407185.1. Taxonomy (NCBI): domain Eukaryota; kingdom Viridiplantae; phylum Streptophyta; class Magnoliopsida; order Fabales; family Fabaceae; genus Glycine; species Glycine tomentella. Next base: position 128,573 of record PYAF01001335.1, on the reverse strand, counting down.
ACACTCTTGAGAACTCCAACAACAGCATCTTAACACTCACATTCCATGTAAGAGAAACAAAGTTTACATGAAAACCAAAACCATTCAAAAAACACCGTTTTACTATTTTGGATAATGTGTGACTGATTTGAAGCTAGGATTCATTGACAATTCAATCTTCACGTAAGAAAAAAGTTATAACTAAGAAAAATAATCCTCACAAGTAGTGTGTTCAAGAATTGAATCAGAGCAAAAACAGAAAAAGAAAAAGAAAAGCATTGTAATGCTTACCCGATTGAAGACCATGAGGCCAAGGTCAACATCAACCCCATCAACATTCACAGTCTTGGCATGTCCTCCCAACAAATCCTCCTTCTCATAGAGCACCACATTCACTCCTCCTTTGGCCAAAAGATAAGCTGAAGCCAACCCACTAATCCTACCACCAACCACTGCAACTCTCATCTTTGCTCTCTACTATTTAGTTTACTATGTAACAAAAACCAGTAAGTTTCAAACCAAAAATAGGTGCAATGAATAGCAATATGCTTACCACAAGTTTCCCCCTACTTGAGGCAGCCATGGCCGATTCATCTTTCACTGCTGCAAGAGCAGTAGCAACAAGCTTCTTGGCTTCATCACTTGTACTGCTCTGCAGCATGCCAGGTCCATTCTTGAAAGACCGTTGGCCAAGGGATTCAGTTGCCTTCAGTGCCAAGCCCAAAACAGACTCAGCAGAACTCACATTGACGGTATCTGAAACATAAAACCTGAATTGTGATTCAAAGCAGAATTAAAAATTGGGAAAATAGTTGCAGTCAATTCCCAGGATCTAGAGTGAATGTGGGACTAGTTCTTATCACAAAGGACCAAACAACGCATCCATATTCCAGGAAAAATGGTGAATGTCGTTCACTTAATTAGTACATGCAAGAAAACTGAGAAAAGAGAAAAGAAAAATTAATAAATATTCGAAAATTAGAAAATTGTAAATTTTTTCGTGAATAATGAAAGTTGTAATTTATATACCTTCAATTACAACAAAAACTGCACATATATTTTTTATTTATTTTACAAATGAGAAATTTTTTTGATATATTTATTATTATTATTATTATTATTATTATTATTATTATTATTATTGATGATTAATTAATATTAGTATATTAGTAGATAAATTAATTATTTTATAAATATAAATATAATAGAAGGTTAATTGAAAATATATGATATAAATATTAAGTATCAAATTCGTATATTTTTAGTCACTAAAATATATATTTATATCATATATGTTTAATTAATCTTCTTCTAATATATTTATACCATATATAATATAAT
>PYAF01001335.1:104142-127153 GCA_007407185.1 Glycine tomentella | reverse complement strand
AATATTAAGTATCAAATTCGTATATTTTTAGTCACTAAAATATATATTTATATCATATATGTTTAATTAATCTTCTTCTAATATATTTATACCATATATAATATAATTATATTTTTTGTAAAAGTATATTAATAATTTAATATATAAGAATTTATATTTATAAAATAAGAAAAGAGAAATGAAAAGGAAAAAATAAAAATGCAACAGCAGAGAAAGTGAGACGGAGCTGAAGAAAGAAAGAAAGACAGAATGAGAGAACAAAAAAAAAAAAAAGAAAAAGAAACACTCACAGAGGGAACCAAGGATGGAGACGGAGCTGAAGAATGAGAGAAGAAGAATGGCCGTCGGAGGTCGCGCCGGAGGGAGAAGAGGGAACCAAGGCCGCGCGCAGGGAGAAGAGGGAACCGCTACCGTTCGAGGTCGACGTCGCGTGGGAGAGAGAAGAGAAACACTCACAGAGGGAGTTTCGGCAGTTTCGCGTGGGAGAGAGAAGAGAAACACTCGCAGAGAAGAGAAACACTCACAGAGGGAGAAGATGAAAACAAATCGCGGCCGCGTCACCCGCAATCGTGGGCGCGATGGCGCTTCCCTGTAGCGGCCGCGTCACCCGCAATCCCAAACCGCACCGCTACAGACCCCACCGTAGCGGTGCCACGCCGCTCCGCTCCGATCCGCCGCTGTAGCGGCCGCTCCGGCCGCTATTAATAACTATGCCACTAATAACTGTGCTTTAACCAAACAAATATCCAGCACAACATATTGCAATTTTCAGGTTTTAGCAGTAAAATGTAAGAACCTGTACGGGAACAAAGTCATGATTGACTTCTAAATGAAAAACTCTTGGGGGACTATAATGAACAGGAAAAGCATTGGCAAAAATCTGTAGAAGAGACAAAAGGTAAATTAAAAAATTAAAATAATTTTGTTGATGACAAAAGATATCACAATCCAAACCTGGGAACTTTGTCAATTGTCTTGGAGCTGCCACACAACTTCAAGAGTTTTATCGACTTTGCGCTTAGCTCTGTCCTGATAATCAATCCTAGAGAAGTGCACAGAATCAAAACCAAGCTGAAGAGACGGTATAAAAGCATATTAGTCATTTGTTGTTGTCTGTTAACTACAATTATTATCATATCAAACGTGGGGTATGTGATTCATACAAAAGAAAAGAAAAAGCAAAAGCAAATTGACAAGACATAGAAAAATGATATGATGTTGATTAGTGTCAAGATATATTGTTGGGGGAAATGAAGTGACACAAAGTGAAGAGAGGAACCTCAGCACCAAGCAAGTAAGCCTGAACAGCAGAGTGTCCAAAGTGATTCGATACTTAAAAACACCATGAATCTATGAAGAAATTTACAGAGATGCCACATTTAGGAATAAGAATTCAACAATTAAAACCAGTGCCAGTGAGGAATCAAAAAAACAAAAGACTATGGAAAAGCAATTTCCAGAATAATCAGATTAAGAGCTTTTTGAACTGAATTAAATATCAGACCTCCCATGCCAGGCTGTCAGCGACCATTAGAATCCCATCTTTGTATTTGATAGCGACAACAAAGGATCCAGTCACGTAAGGGTACCTAAGGGTTAAAACAAAAATTAGGGCAAAGAAATGTGCATTTTAAGAGTAAAATCAAACTATTCAGTGTGAAAACCCTAAAATCAAAAAAAAAGAGCATCAACAAAGAAGGAAAGAGCATCATCATCGCCGTCGCCTTCGACTTCCGCCTCTGGTACCAAATCGGCCACGCCATCGGCATCAAAGCAAGAGCAATCTTCAATGCTTGCCAAGCCAAGGGCCTCACCTTCTGGGCTCCTAATATTAACATCTTTAGGGACCCAAGATGGGGCAGAGGCCAAGATTAGAGAAGGGAACCTGAGGTTAGCGAAGAGAAGAGGAAAAGGGGCGCAAACAAGTCTTCGTGTAAAAGGGAGTGAAACACGCAAACAAGTTTATATATAACCATCTTTTTTATATATAACCGTCTTTGAATTATAGTCAACTATGACGCTCATTGTAGAAACCGATGTCGATATTCGTTCAATTGTTCAAATAATTACAAAATTGCCACCGGTTACGATACCACGACGGTTTTCTTACGACCGCCGTTGAACGCCCGACGTAGAAGCATGCTTTTGTAGCAGTGTGTTAACATAGTTATAAAAAAAAAAAATATCTCATTTAAGGGATATGCATGTAAGAGGAAACTTTCTTATTGCAAACTCTTTACATGTAAAGGAAGAATCTTAACAAAAAAATCTGGCATTAAGGTTATGTTTGGTTTTCATTTAGGATGCTCCAAACTCAGCTTGGAGAGTAAATTAAGGTTTGTGACATGTTTGATTACCCTTCAAAGTATATTTGCACATTAAAATTGTCTTAAGAACTTAGTTTTGTAAAAACAAGATTTAGAGTTAAATCAAACAACTACACATATGAAAGAACAAGAATGACTTTTATATTTGTAATCTATTTAGCCCATGGCCTGTAAAATCTTTCTATATCAAGCCTATAATTGGTCAGTCATTTGTCATTTACAAATTTACAATCAATTATGTTTCAGAAGGAAACATAATAGAGCTTGTAGAATAAGCGCATTTACAAAGCCGACTGATTTACAAGAGTCAAATTACTAATTAGAGGGCAGCCTTAATTGCCCCTAGAAAGAGTCATCTTTTGGAACAGCAACATTGTTAACTGGAACTATGTTTTACTCCTGAGGTTCCATGGCTGCCAGAAGGCATAAGCATTGTCCCATGTATGGTGTTAGCATGAGTGCTCTAACCCAGAGGCTTTTTTGTTGCAGACCTTGAACCAAAACGTGCCCCTTGCTCTACAGCGTGTTGTTCTTGTAGCCTCTTCTCATGTTAAGCATACCAGAATAAGCAGTTGTGTAACAAAAAGTTCAAAGTTGATGAAAACAAAAACGTGTCATTCAAATTGAAGTCCGATACATAAAATAATTGAAGACTTGGTCAAAAAGTGTCCAACACTACATCAGTAAAGGATTGTGTCACTGATATGCTTCAGAAATTCTCCTTGTATTTGAGGACAAGGTACCTCCAGAAAGAGAGAAGTTGGTTACGTGAATTGTCTTGTCCTTTTCTCATTGAATGCTATTCAATTTAAAGATGCCACATGCAAATCATTGGCTGGCCACTATTCTAGGAAAAGGAATCTTCCAACATGGAAGGATGCATAACAGAAAGAATAAAAGTCCTACAAAAAATAACAAACTTTATTCTATGTGTCCACATAGTCGTTGAGGTACTTGGGCCTATGGGTCGTTCTCTTGGGCTGCACCGTGGTACTGCTAACATCACCTACAGCTGGGAGAGACACTTTGTCCTCAAGGTGAAACGTAATCTGCAAGTCATCCCACTTCTGCCACATAGTGTCTTCAGTGGCTAACCCACACCATTGAACTAGGACCAGCAAAGAGGGGGGACGGGGAGTATCGGTGTCCCATTTGCTGTCCAGTATAGCCAAAGGTCGATCAGGGGATGGTTGTCATATGAAAGGGGAGGTAGAGGGTCTGTCACATGCACAAAAGGAGCAATAGAAAACATTATGTATCTTGGATGTGGGTGGGAGGTCCAAGTGGTAAGCCACGGTACCGATTTTCTCTGAAATATGAAAAGGGTTGTAGAATCTCTTAGAGAGCTTGTTGTAAGGGACAAGAGAAATCGAGGACTGACGATAGGGTCTAAATTTAACATACACCCAATCACCAATGTTAGAAGAAACATCATGTCGTTTGTTATCAGCCTGAGACTTCATGGTTGTCTGAGCTTTCAACAGGCGAGTCTTCAAGGTTGTCATCATGTCTTGCCTTGAAGACAAGAAAGTGTCTACAGCTTCCATTGGTGATGAACCCATCAGATACTGTGGTATTGAAGGAGGAGGCTTGCCGTATGTTTCCTCAAAAAGGGCAAAGCCTGTAGCGGAATGTACTGACGTGGTATAAGACCATTCAGCCAAAGCAAGAAATTTGTACCATTGGGAAGGTTGATCATTCACGAAAGAACGAATGTATTGTTCCAGTGTGCGGTTGAGAACCGCAGTGTGACCATCTGTCTTTGAATGGTAGGAGGTACTCATTCGGAGTTTAGTCCCACACAATTTGAACAGATCGCGCCAAAAATGGCTAACAAAGATAGGGTCGCGATCTGAAACTAAACTCCTTGGAAAGCCATGAAGTTTGCAAATCATGTCCATGAAAAGGGAGGAAACTTTGAAAGCTATAAATTGCAAAGGTAGAGCACCAAAATGTGCTCCCTTCGTAAATCTATCAACAACAACAACCAAGATTGTAGTGTACCCGTGGGATGATGGGAGACCTGTAATAAAATCCACTGGTTAAGTCTTTCCAAATAGAAGAGGGGATAGGAAGCGGTTGGAGTAACCCAGCTGGACGCTTTGTTTGATATTTTGTTTGCTGGCAAGTGACACAATGTTTGACGAATTGCTGCACTTCTTTGCGCATAGTAGGCCAGTAAAAACTCCCTTGAATTCGACGTAGAGTTTTTGCGAAACCCATGTGGCCTCCCAAGGAGTTTGATGATATTCTTCCATCAAAAGAGACCTAAAGAAGTTGAGGGAGTCCAGCCAAATTTTCCCCTTAAACATCAGAAAGTCGTTATGCAGTTTGAAGTCCAGGTAAGAAAAGGGATCAGATTGAACTTGCTGCAATAACATTCTAAAGGCATCACTATCATGAAGAGATTTATGCAAAGCTTCTAAAAATATAAAATTAGGCATAGACAAAATGAAGTAATGGCTTTGCGGAATCTCCGAAATTCTGGACAATACATCAGCAACGAGGTTGGATTTTCCAATCTTATACTGGATGGAGTAGTTGTATCCCAACAGCTTAGACAAATATACCTGCTGTTCCGGCATTTGAATAACCTGGCTCATGAGTTCCTTCAGGCTCTTGTGTTCTATGAGTATCACAAAGGAATGTCCCAGTAAATATTGCCTCCATTTGCGAATAGCAGTGGTGATGGCATGCAATTCACGAACATATGTTGAAGCACGTTGTAAGCGTGGACAAAAAGGTTTGCTGAAAAAAGCAATAGGGTGTCCACCAAGGAAGCACGGACACGTTAAAAAACAGGGAGTGTCGTGTCCGACACAGTCAAATGTCATTTTCGTAAAAACATAACATTTAGTAAAAACTAAACATTTCTGGATCTGTTTTATTTTTCTTCTTCACGCGACTTTGCTTCACAGTCTTCGTCATTCACTTCTCACTTGTCTCTACCGTCGACCGTCGTTCGCTTCTCACAAGTAAGTGCTCTTGCTCTGACCTCTCTCTGATCTCATCTCATCTCTTTCTCTGATATGCTTGCAAAAATTGACATACCCCATCACTCTCATTTTGCACCCAAACGGAAAGAATGAAACAAAACCCCCACTTTTGCTTTTCACTCTCTCACTCTCACCGTTCTGAATTCCATTTTTTCTAATACATGATAATTAAAGTGTTTGGCTTAGTCACATTCATTTTCCAAGCATAGGTGCATTCTGAAATTTTCACAAATTTTGACATGTAATTAGTTACTAATTAAACTGTAGGATGTGTTACATTGATATGCTTCTGAAAACATACATGGATAATAAATAACCATCATTTATTGAAAAAGAAAATAAATATATGTATGTTTAGGACTGAACCTTGTGGCTTGTGTTATCTTTATTTTTTTAGAATGGATTCAAGTATTGGAAGTAGTGGAGATGATGAATTTCTAAGGAAGCCATTATGAAAATTTGTTACCAGAGTAGGCTTGGGAACGAAAGCTGGAGGAAATATATCTAGGGAATGCAATTTTTGTGAAAAGGATTTTAAAAGTTCCTATACTAGAATAAGAGCTCATTTGTTAAAATTATCAGGTAAAGGAATTGCAAAATGTTTACATGTGCAGACAAAAGACTTGCTAGAGATGGAGAAATTAGAACAAGTTAGCGAGAGATTGAAGAATAATGCACCCAAAAATGTGCCTTTACCCTCTTCTAGTTTTTCCATGGATTTAAACTCGAAAAAAAGAAGTGGGAGTGAGGGTGGAAGTTCATCTGGAAATCCTATTGAGAGGACATTCAATGTTGGGCCACAATAAGAATTGAATCACTTGATTGCTAGGATCACTGTTGTTAAAATCGCGATTTGGATCATAAAATCGTATGATTTTACGATCTTTGCGGCCAACGGCGATCCGGATCGGAGCTAGGATCGTAGTCAAGCAGGATCGTAGTGAGATCGCGCGTTTGATCGTAGGATCGTAAGATCTCCGATCCCTAACGATCCTATTTCAGAGCTGAAAAATAAAAGCCCTAACCTTGGAGCTTCACGAAAACGAGCCACCAACTGCGCGACCCAGCGACGCCGCCACCTGCCGACCTCCCCCGGTTGCGCGACCCAGGCGACGCCGCAACCTCCAACCTCCCCCTGCTGCACGACCCAGGTTTGTGTCACTGTCATCAGTCTTCTCCCTTCTCTCTTCCTTCCACTTCTGTGCTTACTGTTGGTTCACTTGGTTGCGAAGAGGAAATTATGATATATGCATTAACAGAAAGCTTTATGCATTAAACAAGTAAAAGTAGAAGGAATTAAGGACACGTGTAGCCATATATACACTTTCAGTTGTACTGCGTGTAGTGTAGCCATATATACGCTTCATTTTGATGATATTTCTTTAAGTTTTAACCAGCAAGGAATGGGCTTTTAAAATACCTTCAGAAATAGTTTCTAAGTCTAAATTGCTTTTTGTACCCACTTTTTTTCTTTCTACAGTTTCATATTATATTTTTGAAATGGACTTTTAAGTTTTAACTTAGGGAATTGTTATTTACAATTTTTCCGTACCCACTTTTTTCTTTCTACAGTTTCATAGTAGGATCTCGATCCGATTTTACGATCCTCGATTTACGATCTTTCATCCCCCCTCCCGATCCTAGGTAAGATCTCGATTTTAACAACCTTGGCTAGGATGCTTTATTCAGCAGGATTGTCATTCACTTCAGCAAGGAACACATACTTTCAAACCGTCTTCACTTATACCGAGGATAATAATATTAGATGTTATTTGCCACCAGGATATAAATCCTTGCAAACCAGTCTTTTGCAGAAAGAGAAAGAAAAAATTGATAGGTTGTGTGCACCTATTCAAGCTGGGTGGAATGAGAAGGGTGTTAGTATTGTGAGTGATGGATGGAGTGATTCACAAAGGAGACCACTTATTAATTTCATGACAGTATATGATGGTGAAGCTATGTTTTTTTTAAATTAATTGATTGTTCAGAAGAAACTAAGGATATGCATTTTATTTTCATGTTGTTAGAACACGTAATTCAAGAAGTTGGGCATGAAAAAGTGGTTCAAGTAATCATGGATAATACTGTAAATAGTAAGGGAGCAGGACATCTTATTGAGCAAGAATTTTCATCTATTACTTGGAGACCATGTGTTGCTCACACACTGAATATAGCTGTGAAAAATATTTATGGTGCTAAAAATGTGGAGAATAATCAAATAAAATATGAGAAATGTAGTTGGATTTCTGATATTGTTGGAGAAGTTTCTGCAATAAAGCATTTCATAATGAATCATTCTATGAGAATGTCAATGTTTAATGAGTTTGTGGGATTCAAGTTGCTTTCTATTGCTGAAACCCGCTTTGCTTCCATGATTGTGATGCTAAAGAGGTTCAAATTGATAAAAGTTGGTCTCCAAAATATGATAATCAGTGAAAAATGGAGTGTGTATAAAGATGATAATCTAGGGAGGATGAGATTTGTTAAAGATAAGATATGGGATGATCTTTGGTGGGATTCAATTGATTACATACTTGCTTTTACTGCTCCCATTTATAATATGATTAGGATTTGTGACCCTGATAAACCTTGTCTTCATTTTTTTTATGATATATGGGATGAGATGATTGAGAAAGTGAAGAAAGCTATATACTTGCATGAATTGAAGAGGATGGATGAGACCTCAACTTTTTATGACATGGTGCATGGCATTCTTGTGGATTGTTGGACCAAAATTCAACTCCACTTCATTGTTTGGCACATGCTTTGAATCCCAAGTGAGTTTTTAAATATGAATGGATTTAATACTTCTCTTGTATTATATAATCTATTAATTGTTTTTCTTTTAGATACTATAGTGAACAATGACTTAATGAAGATTCTAGTCGAATTCCTCCATACAAGGATCATGAGATTAATCAAGAAAGACAAAAATGCATAGAGATATTTTCCTAACTTGGAGGACCGAAATAAAATAAATTTGGAGTATGTGGACTTTGCTAGTACAAGTGGGGTTTTAGAGATTATGATGCCATCCAAAATCAATATTATATGGAACCCAAAGCTTGGTGGGTGCTTCATGGTGCTTGTGCACCTATGCTTCAAAAGATAGCATTGCGACTTGTTACACAACCTTCTTCTTCATCATGTGTTGAACGCAATTGGAGTACTTATTCTTTTGTACATTCTATAAGAAGAAATGAGATGACTCTAAAAAAGACTTGATTTATATACATAGCAACCTTCGGCTTTTATCAAGAAAGAGTCCAGAATATACACAAGGGGAGAATAAAATGTGGGACATTATTGGACATACATTTGACACATTTGAAGATATTGGAATTCTTAAAGTTACTACTCTTTCACTTCAAGAGCCAGAGATGAGTCAAATGTTATTGATGAAAATGTTCCATGAAGGTAATCTCCATATTTTATGTTTGTCTATGAATATTCTGTATTTTTTTTTTTTTTTGGCTTTCTCCTGCATGAATATTCTATGAAGGTAAAGAACAACAAAGGTTAACAAAGAATAGCATTGAACATTGTCACATCAAGTTTATTAACCAATGCTCAATCACCTACAATCATAAGAAATCCTATTTAAATCAGGCCACATTTCAATTTTTAATTTTTAAAGATAAGAACTAAATAGCCCATATTATCATTAGGAGAAGCAAAAAAAAAAAAAAAAAAAAAAAAAAAAAAAAAAAAAAAAAAAAAAAAAAAAAAAAAAAAAAAAAAAAAAAAAAAAAAAACAGAATATTCATAGACAAACATAAAATATTGAGATTACCTTCATGGAGCATTTTCATCAATAACATTTGACTCATCTCTGGCTCTTGAAATGAAAGAGTAACAACTTCAAGAATTCTAACATCTTCAAATGTATCTCCAACAATGTCCCACATTTTATTATCCCCTTATGTATATTGTGGACTCTTTCTTGATAAGAGCCGAAGGTTGTTATGTATATAAAAGTCTTCAGCATGTTTTGGAGTCATCTTATTCCTCCTTACAGAATGCACAAAAGAATAAGTACTCCAATTGCATTTAACACATGATGAAGAAGAAGGTTATGCAACAAGGTGCAATGTTGTCTTTTGAAGCATAGGTGTACAAGCACCATGAAACACCCACCAAGCTTTGGACTCCATAGAATATTGATTTTGGATGGCATCATAATCTCTAAAACCCCCACTTGTACTAGCAAAGTCCACATACTCCAAATTTATTTTATTTCGGTCCTCCATGTTAGGAAAATATCTCTTTATGCATTTTTGTCTTTCTTGATTAATCTATTGATCCTTGTGTGGAGGAACTCGACTAGAATCTTCATTAAGTCATTGTTCACTATAGTATTTAAAAGAAAAAGAAAAAGAATTAACAAATTATATCAAATAAGAGAAGTATTAAATTCATTCATATTTAAAAGCTTACTTGGGATTCAAAACATGTGTCAAACAATGAAGTGGAGTTGAATTTTGGTCCAATGATTCACAAGAATGTCATGCATCACGTCATAAAAAGTTGAGGTCTCATTCATCTTCTTCAATTCATGCAAGTATATAGCTTTCTTCACTTTCTCAATCACCTCATCCCACATATCATAAATCAAACGAAGACAAGGTTTATCAGTGTCACAAATCCTAATCATATTATAAATGAGAGCAGTGAAAGCCAGTATGTAATCAATTGAATCCCACCAAAGATCATTTCATATCTTATCTTTAACAAATTTCGCCCTCCCTAGATTATCATCTTTATACACACTTCATTTTTCACTGATTACCATATCTTGGAGACCAGCTTTTATCAATTTGAACCTCTTTAGCATCACCATCATGGAAGCAAAGCGGGTTTCAGCAATAGAAAGCAACTTCAATCCCACAAACTCATTAAACATTGACATTCTCATAGAATGATTCATTATGAAATGCTTTATTGCATAAACTTCTCCAACAATATCAAGAATCCAACTACATTCCTCATATGTTATTTGATTATTCTCCACATTTTTAGCAGCACAAATATTTTTCACAGCTATATTCAGTGTGTGAACAACACACGATCTCCAAGTAATAGATGAAAATTCTTGCTCTATAAGATGCTCTGCTCCCTTACAATTTGCAGCATTATACATGATTACTTGAACCACTTTTTCATGTCCAACTTCGTGAATTACTTCTTCTAACAACATGAAAATAAAATGCATATCCTTAGTCTCTCCTCAACAATCAACTGATTTAAAAAACATAGCTTCACCATTAAATACTGCCATGAAATTAATAAGTGGTCTCCTTTGTGAATCACTCCATCTAACACTCTTCTCATTCCACCCAACTCAAACAGATGCACACAACCTATCAATTTTTTCTTTCTCTTTCTGTAAAAGATTGGTTTGCAAGGAGTTATATCCTGGTGTCAAATAACCTCCAATATTATTATCCTCGGTATAAGTGAAGGCGGTTTGAAAGTATGTGTTCCTTGCTAAAGTGAATGGCAATCCTGCTGAATAAAACATCCTAGCAATCAAGTGGTTCAATTCTTATCGTGGCCCAACATTGAATGTCCTCTCAATAGGATTTCCAGATGAACTTTCACCCTCACTCCCACTTCTTTTTTTCGAGTTTGAATCCATGGAAAAACTAGAAGGGGGTAAAGGCACATTTTTGGGTGCATTATTCTTCAATCTCTCACTAACTTCTTGTTCTAATTTCTCCATATCTAGCAAGTCTTTTGTATGCACATGTGAACATTTTGCAATTCATTTACCTGATAATTTTAACAAATGAGCCTTTATTCTAGTATACGAATTTTTAAAATCCTTTTCACAAAAATTTCATTTCCAAGATATATTTCATTCAGCTTCCGTTCCGGTGCCTACTCTGGTAACAAATTTCCATAATGGTTTCTTTAGAAATTCATCATCTCCACTATTTCCAATACTTGAATCCATTCTAAAAAAATAAAGATAACACAAGCCACAATGTTCCGTCCTAAACATACATATATTTATTTTCTTTTAAAATAAATGATGGTTATTTATTATCCATGTATGTTTTCATAAGCATATCAATGTAACACATCATACAATTTAATTAGTAACTAATTACGTGTCAAAATTTGTGAAAATTTCAGAATGCACCTATGCTTGGAAAATGAATGTGACTAAGCCAAACACTTCAATTATCAAGTATTAAAAAAATGGAATTCGAAACGCTGAGAGTGAGAGTGAAGAGCAAAAGTGGGGGTTTTGTTTCATTCTTTCCGTTTGGGTGCAAATCGAGAGAGAGATGAGATATGAGAATTTTTGCAAGCATATCAGATAAAGAGATGAGATGAGATCAGAGAGAGAGGTCAGAGCAAGAGCACTTACCTGTGAGAAGCAAACGACAGCAGTGAGAAGCAAACAACGGTTGATGGCAGAGACAAGTGAGAACTGAGAAGTGACCGATGAAGACTAAGAAGCAAAGAAATTGAGAAGCAAAGTCACATGAAGAAGAAAAATAAAACAGATCCAGAAATGTTTAGTTTTAGGGTTTAGTTTTTATTAAATGTTTTGTTTTTACGAAAATGCCATTTGTCTGTGTCCGACACAGTCAAATTCGCGTGCCGAAAATGGTCAACGTGTTGGGTTTGTTGATAGTGTGTCGGACACCGTGTCGGAATGTGTCGGCGTGTCGAAGCGTGTCAGACACGACACTCCTTGTTTTTTAACGTGTCCGTTGCTTCCTTGAGCATGACCATATAAAAAAATGGCGGTAATACTCTATTTGACAATATTAATCATATGTGAAACAGAAGTACCTCTACATGATTGAACATTGAAGAAAATTCACATAATGATAGGTAATGTTTAAATACAATTAGCCATAAGCAAATGACAAGATTATCAGGAACGCACATGTCCTTACCAGGAAATCCAAATTAATTTTCATTTTGAATAGCTATAAAATAAAAGTTGTTCTTTTTTTTTCCAATGATATAGAAGATGGAGTAACGGTTTAAGAGTAGAAAGAGCAGAAAAGTTATGACAGCAAGTGACACCTTATATTTGCGCTTCTCTTCTTCTCTCTATTGCCGTTGTACAATATATTCATCCAAGTTATGTAACAATGGAACCTGAAATATAATTGGAAGTTGGAACTTGACTAATCGTTCCACATATAAAAAAATAAAAAATGTATATCAACACCTTTTCATATAAGAAAGGTATTCCTTTTTCCATTTCCCACTCTTTTACTTTTGCGGTCAAATTCTCAACAATCTACGTACCCATTGCCCGGAGACTCCACGCTATGCGCAGGTAAGGGGGAGAGATATTATACGCAACCTTACCCTTGCATATGCAAAGAGACTGTTTTCGGATTCGAACCCATGACTAACAAGTCACCAAGACACAAATATCTGTCAAAATTCTCCAGAGATAGTGTGATAGGAACTGGATCAAAGAATTACGAAAATGCAGAATTTGTATTCACACTTGAGGCAATTGCCTGAATTACACACCTATGGTGATTTCGAGACACCACTCTCCACTCTCTGTTTCTAACTAACTAACTGTCCTTCTCCTCTTCTATCTATTTATAACCACTAGCTTTCTCTAGTAACTACAGTTGGTTCGTTACTACTGTGGTTTCCTTTACAGTTATTACTCTAAACAGAATTACCACTAACTCCTTTTCTATGATACACTTTGCCCCATCTATTATTATAACCTCTATCAATACCCCCCCCTTCAAGAGAGACCTTGTCCCCAAGGTCTAATTGAGGGAACACAGTACTAATTTCTTCTAAACTCTCCCAGCTATCTTCATGATGAGGTAACCCGTGCCATTTAATAAGCACTTCTTGTTGTCCCTGTGCTGTAATCCTCCTTTGCATCACCTTCTCAGCCTGCACCTGAAGTTCCAGGTCTTCATTCAAAATCTTAGGTAAAGGTTGAGGATGACAAGTAGGTTTAACTGCCTTCTTGAGCAAAGAAACATGAAATACAGGATGAATTTTGCTGTCCACTGGTAACTCCAGCTTATAAGCTACTTCCCCCACCTTCTGAATGATCTTGTAAGGCCCATAAAATCTGGGACTGAGCTTCTCATTCGGTCTCTTTGCCAAGGACTTCATCCTATATGGTTGCAACTTCAAAAACACCCATTCTCCCTCCTGAAACTCCACTGCCCTCCTATGTTTATCTGCATATTTCCTCATTTGATCTTGAGCTTTTAACAGATTTCTTTTCAACTCTTGAAGTAATTCATCTCTGTCCTTACACATCTGATTCACTTCCTCTAACTTAGAAGGCAGGTCAGCTCCTCTAAGTAGCAATGGAGGCTCTTGTCCATATAAAGCTTTGAAAGGAGACATCTTTGCTGAGATATTATAATTGGTATTAAACCAAAATTCAGCCCAAGCCAAGTGAGCAGGCCACTGTTTCGGTTTTTCTCCAGTTAAACACCTTAAGTAAGCTTCCAAACACCTATTGACCACTTCTGTTTGGCCATCAGTTTGTGGATGGTATGCAGTGCTCATTTTCAACTGTGTTCCTGCTTGCCTGAATAGTTCTTTCCAGAAGTGACTCATAAACAGTCTGTCCCTATCTGAAATTATAGATGTAGGGAACCCATGCAATCTAACTACTTCCTTGATGAATATATCAGCCACCTCTTTGGCAGTGAAAGGGTGACTCAAAGCCAAAAAGTGAGCATATTTAGTGAATCTGTCCACAATTACCAAAATAGTATCCTTACCTTGGGCTCTAGGTAAACTGCCAATGAAGTCCATAGATATATCAGACCACACCCTATTAGGAATAGGTAAAGGCTGTAATAACCCTGCTGGAGCCAATGTACTTGCTTTATTCCTTTGACATGTCTCACATTCTGCCACATATTGTCTCACATCTTTCTTCATCCCATTCCAAAAAACCACTCCTGCTACCCTTTTCAAGGTTCTAAAAAACCCTGAGTGTCCACCCACAGGTGAATCATGTAACTCTTTTAAAATCACTGGAATTCTGGATGAATTTCTAGCCAACACCAACCTGTCTTTATAATACAGTTTGCCTCCCTTAACTGAATAACCAGGTTTTTCCATTGTCTTGGACAAAATTCCCCTGTATATGCCATACATTTGAGAATCAGACTGCAATTCCTCCTCCCATTCACCCCAATCTTCTTGCTGCACCACTGATATAGCAGAAAAATTGAACTGTCTGGAGAGAGCATCAGCCACTACATTTTCTCTTCCAGGTTTATATTGAATCTCAAAGGTATACCCAATCAGTTTGGAGGCCCATTTAAACTGATCTTCATTTAATAACTTCTGATCACTAAAAAATTTGAGGCTCTTTTGATCTGTTTTGATTATAAATTTCCTTCCCATCAAATATTGTTTCCATTTTTTTACTGCCAACACCACAGCCATTAATTCCCTTTCATATACAGATTTAAGCTGACCTCTCTCGGACAGAGCTTTACTCCAGAAAGCTAATGGCCTCCCTTCTTGCAACAGCACTGCTCCTAAACCAGTACCAGAAGCATCAGTCTCCAATATGAATTGCTTGGCAAAATCTGGTACTTTTAATATAGGTAACTCCTTCATTGCTGTCTTCAATTGATCAAATGCCACCCCAGCTTCCTCTCCCCATTTAAAAGCATTTGTTTTTAATAATGCATTCAATGGTTGAGCTATTTGTCCATAGTTCTTTACAAATCTCCTGTAATAACCTGTCAACCCCAAAAACCCTCTCAGCCCTTTTGTATCTCTAGGCACTGGCCAATTTGCCATAGCTTCCAGCTTGCTGGAATCAGCTTCTACACCTTTACTAGAAATAATATGGCCCAAGTACTCCAAGCTTCTTTGGCCAAAACTACATTTCTTTCTGTTAACAAATAATTGTTGCTGCTGCAAGACTTGTAAAACAGCTTTTAAGTGCATAATGTGTTCTTCTAATACTGAAAATCAAAATATCATCATAAAATACTAAGACAAACTGTCTCAAAAATGGCTTCATCACCTCATTCATTAGTGCCTGAAAAGTAGCCGGAGCATTGCTTAACCCAAAAGGCATAACCAAGAACTCATAATGTCCTTCATGAGTTCTGAATGCTGTTTTCTGCACATCCTCCTCTCTCATTCTGATCTGATGGTATCCAGCCCTGAGATCTAGCTTGGAAAACCACTCAGCTCCTCCAATTTCATCCAACAACTCCTCTATGATTGGCATAGGAAATCTATCAGGCACAGTTATCTTATTTAAAGCCCTATAATCCACACAGAATCTCCAGCTTCCATCCTTCTTCTTAACCAGTATGACAGGACTAGCATATGGACTTATGCTGGTCCTAATGATTCCTGCTGCTAACATGTTACTGACCAGCTTTTCTATCTCATCTTTCTGATAATGTGGGTATTTGTATGGCCTCAAATTAGGGATTTTAACCCCAGGCTGAATATTGATGACATGATCCTTGCTTCTATGTGGTGGCAGACCCTGAGGTTCTTCAAAAACCTGACAGAATTCCTCTATCACTCCCAACACCAATTCAGACATCTCTTCCACCCCTCTTTCTGCTTCCACTGTTTTCAACTCAATCATGAATCCCTGGTCTTCATCTAATATTGTACTTTTAACAGATTTCAAACTAATAGCAGCCCTTATTAGTTCTGGATCAGCTTTTAAACAAACTTCTTTACCTTCAGCTTTTATGGTCAATGTCAACTTCTGAAAATTAGCCTTTACCTCTCCTAGGCTAGCCAACCATTCTACTCCCAAAATCAAATCAGCACCTCCCAACTCAAACAAATAGCAATTTTGCACAATCTGTAAATTGGGTAGCTCAACAGCTAGTGCTTTACACATTCCTTGACAACTCACCTTGTGTCCATCACCTACTTCTACATAATAAGGGTTAGTGTGGGTTACCTTTAATTTCATTTCCTTTACCAGCTTTGTAGATATGAAATTGTGTGTGGCTCCACAATCAATAAGAACTGCTACTTTTCTTCCTTTAATTCCGCCCCACAATTTGAGAGATCTTTTAGTAGTGAACCCCTCAATGCTGTGTGCTGATAATTGATACAGCCCTTCACCTCCCTCTTCCTCTTGAATTCCTTGAGATTCCCCTTCTTCCTCTTCTTCCATCACCATCAGTCTCAGCTGTTTGTTTTTACAAACATGAGTAGGGTGATATTTCTCTTCACAAGTGAAACATTCACCTTTCCTCATTTTTTCATTTATTTCAGCTTGAGATAATTTGTGAAAATTTTTCTTCCCCCTCCAATTCTCATTGCTACCCTTGGCTGCCATGACCTGTTCACCTCTATTTACTGCCTTATTCATTCCTTCAACCCCCTTTCCTGCCCAGTTTGATCCTTCTTTCCAGTTCTTCCCACTCCACACATTAGTTTTCTGCACTGGAAAACTTCTACCCATGCTTCTTGGGGCCCTTGCCCACACCCTCAGTTTTTCTTCTACTTGCCTGGCCTTACTCATGGCCTCCATTAAATTCCTGGGTTCGTGTAACCTCACCTCTGCACTAATCTCCTCTTTCAGTCCCTTTAAGAACACTTCCACCAAAAATAACTCATCCATCTCTTTCATATTCCCCACTAACTTTTCAAATTGACAAACGAACTCCTGAACGGTATCTTCTTGTTTCAAAGCAAGCAGCAATTGAAAAGGATTACCTAACATTGCTCCCTGAAATCTTTGAGTCAATGCCGCAGTGAATTCCTCCCAAGAAGATCTAGGGTTCCTTTGTTCCCACCATTGGAACCATCCCAAAGCCTCTCCCTCCAATGCGACCAAGATCATCTCCATTCTCTCCTCCCTCCGTACCTCTTGCAGTCGGAAAAATCGCTCCATCTTAGCCAACCAGCCAAACGCATCCTCTCCCTCGAACGTCGGCAATTCGACCTTCCTCCATCGCCCGCCCAAATTGGATTCGCGAATCCGTGACCTGCCCATTGCGTCTTCTCCATGTTCGCGGCCTGGGTGCTCGTCCCTCTCCAACGCTATGGCTAACCGCTGCACCAAGGTTTCCATAGAACTAAAACGCGCGTCCATCATTTCGCGATTTTCCTCTATTGCCTTCTCCATCGCCTCGATCCTTGCTTCCATCTTGTTATTAGCCTTCGCCGCCATTCAACCCCCAAAGCCCCAGAATCTGGAGCTCTGATACCAGTTGATAGGAACTGGATCAAAGAATTACGAAAATGCAGAATTTGTATTCACACTTGAGGCAATTGCCTGAATTACACAGCTATGGTGATTTCGAGACACCACTCTCCACTCTCTGTTTCTAACTAACTAACTGTCCTTCTCCTCTTCTATCTATTTATAACCACTAGCTTTCTCTAGTAACTACAGTTGGTTCGTTACTACTGTGGTTTCCTTTACAGTTATTACTCTAAACAGAATTACCACTAACTCCTTTTCTATGATACACTTTGCCCCATCTATCATTATAACCTCTATCATAGTGTTAAACCAATGGAGAAATTTACAGGAGGAATATTAAAAGCAACAACCTAGATCTCCTTAGAACCTATATTTTATATATAAACTTCTCTAAGAACCTTATTTGCCAATCCTTTATTATTCAAACTGTTGGAAACAAGATTAATCACATAATTACACTAATCAGCCAGCTTCTATATTTATTAAGACTAGGGTTTTATCACCATTACATCATTGTATTCAAGTATAAGCAGCTACTAATTTTCAAATTTTTCCTACATGAAGGAATAATTATCTATCACGAGAATCCAAATTCTAGATCTTCGTGAACTCTTATAAATGCAAAAAAAAAATGAATAAAATATATGACAACATACATGGTATCTTGCTGACAAGTATCCGTGCTTTCTCAGCGCGCTTTAAATTTTTGTGTGCTCCTCTTACTGTACTATATCGATTTTCATCCTGAAAAGAGAGGACATGAAAAAAGTGAATGATATATAAGATATTTACAAAATATCTTGGCAGAGAATGATGCATAACAGATTAGGAAAATTTATGTTATTTGACGGACAATTATTACCCAAAATTTTGGGGACTTTATCTTATAGGAAGTAATTTATTCTTTTGTTTAATTAGGATTAGGAGTATAGTATTAGTAAAAAAATATAAATTAGGATTAGGAGTTTAGTATTAGTATAAAATAGAAATAAAACTGCTAAGTTAGCATCTTGTAAAACATCACAACCCTCGGGAATATTCCAAGTCTTTATACTCTCAATTTCCTACCTCAATTAAATGTCATAAGTCCCATAATTTCAACATGATGCAAAATTGCAAATGGCCTATCTTTCATGTATATTTTTTCAAATAGATCTAAAAATAATGCAGACAATATAAAACATTTAAGGCATATTTTATCGATCAATAGAATATAAAACATTTGTAATTTCTTACAATGGCTTGCACTTTATCAACCTGAAAATGGGCAAAACTCTTTTGGGCCAGCGAGTATAATAAAACTTAAAAGGCTTAATCTCTTGGGGTGTGTTCCTATCAGTTTGGAACAGCTTCATGGTAAGAAAAACTCAACTAACTCTCCATGGTAAGGGTAAAGCAACAAATAGATGTTTCTACTTTTTTTATTGTATCACTATGATTTTGTGTGCTATCCAAACACACTATAACTCTGCTAATAGCTTTAGTTGTACTCTCTCTATGTAGCACCGATACCGACACGTCGTTTACGATACGTTCCTGATACGGAACTTCGATACGTTTTCCAAAAATTCTAACATTTCAATACGTTTCTGATACGTCTTAGTATTAAATAATATTTTTTTATATAGAGTATATTTCATATTAATAAAATATAATAAAAGGAAAATCATAAGCATAAATAATAGATTATCCATACAAAATTAATAAATATCTCAACTAGTGTGTGGATATGAAGGAAGAACAAACTCCATTCTATTTAAGACACCTTTTTTTTTTAATTTACAAAAGTGCCTTTTGAAAATATTTGACTAAACCGATACGTAAAATGAAGTATCCCCAAGGTATCGGTATCGGTATCGGACATGTATCCGATACGTTGAATTTTTTTTTCGGAGTATCGGTGCTTCATAGTTCTTTCTTATTAACCCTCATGAATGATTTTAGTTCTCCTACTCCACACCTAAGAACTATTGGGTTTGACACATGGATAATGCTAATTCCCAGGCTACCCTGTGCTGAAATTCAACTTTTATTTAGAAAAAATGGGGGACACAACTTGCAAGGATCAAACCCTTCATACCATGTCAAAGACAAACCAAAAAGCTTAAGTCACTAAGTGAGGACTCATGAACAGTTGTAGTTATTTAAAAAATTAAAGAAACTCAAGCAAATCGTCATGTAACCATTAAAATCTAGTCACCTACATGCATATGACAGCCATTAGATTGACATTTTACCTTTTTAAGTAAAATTAGTAAAAGACACACCAACTCAGCCTACTCAACTGGCACATAGTTGACAACACTAAGCTATAAATATAGATTAAAACATATATGAAAGTATTTGAATATATTAAATTTAAAATAGCATCTATTGGTCTCCATGGTAATAAATTCAACCTAATTAAGTTATGGCTTATTTATGAATGAATCATAAACTTTTAAAAGAAGTTATCTACCCTTGCATATTCATCTAGCCACTTTTCCTCCTCAGCTGCAAATTTCCATTTCTCTACTCTATCTAGGATATCTCTTCTGCTTCGAGCTTGCTCTTTGGCTTGTCTTATTTGACCATCCATGCTTTGAAGCAAATCAGACAGATCAATATTACCTGCAAAGCCATAAAAGTTAGTGTTCAAGAAAAAATAAAAGCTAAGAACAAATATTATGGACACACATATAACAATAATTCTTGAAAGTATTCAAGGGGGAAAGATTAGAAAAATAAAGATAAATGTTTGTAGCATCATTCCACATAATTTTGAAAAAAGAAAGAAAATTTTCAATAATACTATAGGCTATATATCAAGGGGATAAAAGGATAGTTTTGGTACCAGATTCAATGAGACTAGTCAAAATTTATTCACTATCGACTTCCATGTGAACTCCTCTGTAAATCTCTTCAAGCTCATTCTGTCTCTTAAATACCAAATCCTTCATCTTACAGGCTTTCACAACATTTAAGCGCTGGACTTCAACCTCAACCTGCAAAAATATAAATTACCTAACAACTAAAACTCAAATCTTGAAGTGAACAAGTGCATGCTAAGCTCAAGTCAACAAAAGTTTCACCTGCTCAATGACTTCTGCAGAAAGGCAACCTTGTGTTGACACTTGATCAACTGATGCTGAAATTAACCTAGTAACATGGCTAAAGGCCATTTACTGTTCAATTGGTGTCTCCATAAGATCCCATAGTTCTACTAGCAATTTAGCAAGCTCTTGTATCTACAGTAAAGTAAAATAAAATGAATGAATCTTAAAAACCTGTTGGTAATAAAGTGCTCGAGCAATAACAATATTCAGGTACAAGATTTGGTTTTATACTTTTATATGTTTATATGAATTCAAACAGCAATACCCTTTCAACCACATGATTACACAGCATAGAAAAAGAAGCAAACCTAATCCCTTGTACAAAATGACTGACATCAATTGTAAAGAAAAGAGAAAGTTATGAATCATTTATTGGTCTGTGACTTTTGTAAACAGAAATTTCATTTTCATTTTATAAACATGAAGATTTACTAAGTGAAACAATATATTCCAAATTCCATTTGCATCCAATTCAAACCAACATATAAGAAACCTAAAATAATTATGCAATCTACAAGAGAATTACACAGATAAAAAAATTACAGCATTTTATTCACAACCCTTTTAATTTTTGGCCCAAATCAGTTTAAAATTTCTTAAAAAGTTGAATTGGCTCTTGTCATTCTTATTGTAAGTTAGAAAAGGAGTTCTAGCAAGTAGTGAGCACAACAACATTTCTTGTCATGAATTGGATACTAGCATATGATGATTTTGTAAATAAAATCATTTAGACATTGACAATAGTGAATTTACCCCAGGCATTAGATACATTTTTATCTTAGGAAAAGCACAACCAGAAGGAATGGATTTCTTGACACTGAATCAATGCAGTTTGTTTAATTTAAAGCATATGCAACTGCAAATAAAACTTGGGTCTTAAAATTCAAATTACGTGTATTTTTTTTTTTGATCAGCAAAAGTATCATATATATATATATATATATATATATATATATATATATATATGTGAAAAGGTATAGTACAAGTAGTACTGTAGTACCATAACACAGATACCTAGCATCAAAATCCTGTGGCACTATAATACATGAATAGACATGAATTAAAGGGTCAAAAGACTGCTTAGGTGTAATAACAAAAAACAAAATACACAAGAGAATTACATATCGACCCTGCCCCTAGTTACAAAAGCCTCTCTCAAATTACTAGACCAGAAATGAGAGAATTACGTGTATGATTTTACATACCAAAACAGACCATACCATATGACAACCTAATAAATAGACTAAACCCATCCCCAACTTAACTAGCCAAGATTGATATTTGGTAGTGGTTATAGCCCAAGCTGAGTTAAAACACACTTATAGAAGACTAATACACACTAGCCTCTGTCCATACAAATCCATAATTTCATCTCGGTTCAAATTTAACTTGGGCAGAATATTTCATGAGACATATTTCAATAAAAATTTGAAACTAAAAAGTAACTACTGATACAATTTCTACAGTGATCATTTGCTGTATATCAAACAAGATGAGATGCTACACCTGCATCAATTGCATGTTGCAACAGTAAGGCACATACATACACATGCAGCGATGCAAAGATAAGTACAAGTTCATTTGCACCATTTCATCTAAATCAGAACAAGTCACCTTTTGTAGCTTTTGTTGCTTCTCCCTCTTTAATGAATGAATAACCCCAGTTAATCTGGCAACAGTGTCATTGCTGATGCTCTGTAGCGTGCCTTTCAATGAATCACCCAAGCTTGGGTGAATTTCATTTAATGTCTCCCTAAAATCAATTGACATTACTACTGTAAGCTCACTAATAGTATTAATATGACTCTTCACTTTCTGCTGGCACAAGATCTGGTTGGAGAGGGAAAAGAAACAATGTTGAGCAAATAGGAAGTAAATTATCAGGAACTATCAATGCTATATGACTATATTTTGAATTTATTAGAACATTTTCATTCTGAAGCTCCTGGAGATGCAACTTGAGTTCTCCCAATTTCTTTGTTGTCAGATCACTTTGATTAACTGAATCTGTGACATATTGTACTGTCTACAGCCTGCTATGTTAGCACATATCTGAGAAATTTGAGACTTTATCTTCGAAAATTCCTTGATTCTGTCATCCTTCTTTGTCCTCAAGTCCTCTAAGACAGGTCTAATGGTAGCTATTTGCTGCTTCAGAGTTCCTTTCCCCAATCAAAAATACAGAACCAGATTAGTTGAATAAATATTTTGCAGATTCAATTAGCATGATGCTAACTCCAGAGGGAAAAACACAAGATCTTGGAAACATCGGGCAGGGGAATAGTAATAAATAATTCAAAAATGACAAGGAATTAATCAATTATAGAATATCATAGTGACTGTAGTAAACTAGTTTTGAAAATTGCATGAAATACCATGTCAGAAAAAAAAAAAAAAAAAAAAAAAAAAAAA
>PYAF01001335.1:76766-104042 GCA_007407185.1 Glycine tomentella | reverse complement strand
GAAAAAAAAAAAAAAAAAAAAAAAAAAAAACACATTTGTAGAATTCACTTTCATAAATTACTATACAGACAGGCACATCAATCCTCCAGTATAACTATTATTAAGATCACAAAGTCTTTCTATCTCAACAACATGGGAAGGCTGAGTAGTTGAAAATTCAATAGCTGCCAAAATACATTTTCATTTACAATTTACATTAAAGACAACAGAAGAAAGCCTCTCACTCTAGCACATTCAGGTTCCCAACTTCCTGTTCCCAACATTACAACGGTGCGTAACAAAAATAATAGCAATTACAACAGTGCATAATGATCCAGTAACCTAACCAAACGGAACCTACCAATGGGAGTATGGTACATTCCCCAAGGGTAGAAACCATATTTGCTACTTCAGCTTCTGATACAAGTCAGCCTTGTGCTTCATCATCTCCTCGACTCTCCGGTTCCAGGCAATCTTGCTCCAGTTGAAGAAGCATGTTGTCTCTATCGTTGTCACTCTCCCCAATCTCATCCCATATCATCGATCAAAACCAATCAAATCATCCATTCATACAGCAAAGGTCGCACCTTGCACTTAACACTATCACTCAACACATCTCATGCAGGACCAAGGACCCATTTACTTTGAGAAAACATTTTCTATTTTTATTTTATGTTTTTACAAAATTGTCACCTTGTTTTCAATTTATGTTTTATTTTCAAGATTTGCACAGAAAACAGAGGGGGAAATCACTTTTTCCAGTACAAATAATTGAAAAGAGAATCAGACTGAAAACAAGATACCAATTTTATAATTAAAAGTAAAAATAAAAAATGAAACTTGACTATCTAACAACATTACAAACAACAACAACAACAAAATGTGACATTTTTTAATAATTAATAAAACATATCAATTGAGAGCTTGAAGTTGAGTGAAGAACCTGCAATTCGCGGAGGAGAGAGGCGCAGGTTGTGTGAGAAGGAGAGAAGGAAGGAGGCGTGGCCGCCATTTTCGAGAAGAAGAGAAGGAAAACCGTAACTGAGAGACAGTAACAAAAGAGTAACTACGAAGTGCAATGAAGAGAAAAGAGAAGAAAATAGGAAACGGCGAGCGTTACGATTACGATGACGAGAAGGAGGGATTTGCTTCCTATGTCAAACCAAATTCTAATACATCTAGAATAAAACCAAATTCTAATACACCTCGATATTATCCTTTATTGAAATTTTATATTTCATCTTTAGTGGTAGATCTTAAGTAAAGATCTTGAGTTCAAGATGTGATCTTCACAAGATCTCCTAATAAAGAAAGTAGAGAGATCTTCAACATGAAAAATGAGTTCTTCTTGTATAAAATCTCTCAAGATCTATATATTGTTCAAAAAAGAATAAATTTTCTCTTTCTTTCTCTCTAAGATCTCAAAATGAGATCTATCATTAAAGGAAAAAATTAAATCTTTAATCTTATGTCCACTAAAAAGTGATTTAAAATCCCAATTTAAGATCTACTACTAAAGATGCTCTAATTCATAAGAATCTTAGGATTACACACAATTCATATGTAATAAGATTTGTATGCATTGAAATTTTTTAATAAAGGGTAATATTAAAATTGTACTATTTATTTTGAGTGTATTAAAATTTTGTCTTATATAAGAAAATTTCATTATTATTTTAACATTTGGAGATTATTATTAGTCTCTACCAAATTGCTCTTGTTTGTACCAATCAAGAGAAAACATCATACTATCATTTCCCATTCCATCCAAAATACTATGGTTTTCCTTTCCCTTTCTTTTTTCATTCATTCTCTTCATCCTCTTTCATTTTTCCCTTCTTTCATTCATTCTCTTCATCCTCTTTCATTTTTCCCTTCATTCTTTACACTCGTTGTTAAATATTAGTTTTTTTGTTTTTGTAAACACAACATAATCATGATTCTATGGTAAATTTTTGCATAACGAAACTCTAATTTTCTTTTTTTGGTTTTTGGTTACACAGCAAGATTGATATTTTATTATATCACAAGTTCACCACTCATGTAACACAATATAATCGTGATTAAAAATTATTATTCACATAATACCTTTATTTAATTATTATTCACAAAATACCTTAATTATAATTATTTTAATTCATAAAACATATTTTAAAATAACCAAATTTTAAAAAGTAATTACATTTGAGCATAAATATTTATTTATATAGATATGCAACTGTTCTGTCCTTGAAAACAGGAATGTCTCGCTGGATAGCTAGTAGGTTAATCTTGGATCAAAGAACTCTCTCTAAGGTATCTATGGAAGAGATACCCCTGGGTCAAGCAGATCACCGTGCACTTTGATACCGATAATGGGTGTGAGGTGTGTGTATAGTGACAGCATATAATAGGGTTTAGAGAGAATTAATATACTTGTGAGCATACCTCTTATTTATAAGGGTGTTACATCTAGGTTCACTGCTGCCACCTCTTGATTAGATAAGATATAACCTCTTGATAAGATATGATCACTTGATTAGATAAGATATTTGTTTGTTGTGATCTCTTTTGATAATTGTTATGCATGTTGTTGAGATATTCTCAATTATTGTTGAAATTTTGAGCTAATGGACCCTTACTAGGACTCACCATATTAGGCCCATATGCTGGGTCCGTAACAGTTGCCCTCCAACCCGGTAATCTGGTAGTCAAGGTTGTCGAGGTGTATACTATGTTGAATTTTGCCCGTGAATTGCCCCAGACATTCAAGCCGGGTTGAATTCTGACCATGAATTTTTATTCCTTCTTGTGATTGTCAAACATCCAGGTTTTGGGGTTTATCTGTTTTAACAACAGGTTTTCCCCTAACTCGGATTATTACAACATTTATGTCTCGGAGGACCGGTACAACATTTATATCCCGGAGGACCAGTTATGAACTTAAACACTTTTAGAGTTCTATTCAATGACTTGGCCAAAGTCAAAATATCTTATGTTGAGTCTGCTTGAATATACATTCCAGCTCATACTACCGGAATTCAATCCGGACCAAGGGCAATCTGTCACATGTTCAAACTCAGTTTTTAACCAAGACCTTAAACATTTCAACCTGATCAGGGTCAGCATGACAGTTCATCTCCTTAGCCCAGAATACAACTTTGATGCATCATATACATGAAGGTTTATTTTTATACCCCCATTTTATCTAAACCCGGATTTAAGTATCTCGATTTCAGATTTTTAACTCGGCATTGCCTAAGTTTCATTAGCTGAAGGTTTTAACTGTTGGATATAGGGGAGCAGCAAGAAGAATGAAGCTTTTGACTAGAAGAATGTTTTGAGCTTTTCACATGCCTTGAAGATTGAAATCCAAATTGAGGTGTATGAGAAGCAAATTTGTTGATCCTTGCATTTGCATGCATATAATCATTTACATGCTTAAGTGTTTTCATCAAAGAATCAAAGTTATTTCGATAAAGATCTAAATGGGTAATGTTTTGGAAAAATGTAATTTCATTGGTTTAATCGATTACCCAGAAGATTAATCGATTATTTAGTTTATGTTTAAAACTGGAAAAGCTTTGATGAACAGTTTAATCGATTACATCACTGATTAATCGATTATTTGGTTCGTGTTTAAAAGTGGAAAAGTTTTAATGAATATATTAATCGATTACCAACAATTTGTAATCGATTACATAGTGTAAATCAAAAGTAATACATTGTTGCTTTAATCAATTATCATTTACAGTAATCGATTACACAAGTTATCTTGAAAATCATGTTTTCACTAATTTAATCGATTATCATCATTCGTACTCGATTACATAGGCTATTTGAGAAAAGCTTACTTCACTGCCTTAATCGATTATCAAATATTGTAATCGATTACACTAGAGACTTAGATACAAAACTTCACTGCTTTAATCGATTACAGCTTGGTTTAATCGATTATCTTGTTCGTTGTGAAACCAGAATTCAACCTTAAACACTTTAATCAATTAAGTGGTAATTTAATCGATTACATAGCTCGTTTTAATCGATTATTGGGCGCATGTAATCGATTACAGGTTGTTATAAAACTCTGTTATAAATAGAAAGAAGACTTAGCTTGAAACTTAACTTGAATACTTCGAAATTTCTGAATATACACAAGCTTTCACAAAGTTCTAAAGTGATTTTCTGGGTTTACTTACTTCTTGTCCAACTCTTTAATCCTAATGGGTATTGTATGATTTCTTGGACAAGATATTTCAAAAGAGTAATGGAGAGCATGTTCTGAAAATCAGTTTCTGCATTCAACCTTGATTGGTAACTCATATGCATTCATATTCATTGGATCATCAGGTTGTTTCTCTCCTCAATCTTTGAGTGTAATTTCGTTTTTGTAATTTCTGTTATTTGATGCTATTGTAAAGAATTCTTTGAAGGTTGTTCTAGAGTAGTGTTCTCTAGGGAAGAACAGAGTAGTGTTCTCTTGTTCTTGATCTTTAGGTGCCTAATAGGGTTTTAGATTTCTATTCTTTATCTAGGGTTGATAAAGAGAGATTGTTGTAAAGCTTGTAAGAATAGAATTTTATAATAGTAGAACTCTAATCTAGTGTTGATTAGAAGAAACTAGATGTAGCTTCTTTTGAGAAGTGAACCAGTATAAATTGCTTGTGTTGATTTTTTTATCTCTATCTCTTCAAGTAATCTTGTTCATTTGTTCTTGGTGGAATTATCATTACTCAACAAGTTCTGTTTTAAGCTATTGGTTTCTTGTGCTGAGTAACTTGATTGATTAAAAGCATTCTTGGTTTACAAGTGATTAAGATCCTTTAACTCTGATTTCATAAATAATTTTAAAAGACCAAGTTTAAACCAATTCACCCCCCTCTTGGTTATTATGGGTATTCCTATTTTTTTCATTAACGAGTTCATGTTTTACCCTTAAGCAATCACTTCTTGAGTTTTTAACCCTTTCTTGGGCTTTACCCTCAAGATCTCTTACAACTTGAGTTTTTAACACGGTTCGAATTTCGGAAGTGTCCTCCCTTACTCTTCGAATCCGGTCCCGAAACTTCGGAAGCGTCTTCCTTTACTCTTCGAACTCGGCTTCATTTTAGGAGATTTTACATATAAGCTCGACTTTGTTCGCCATAGCTTTTTCTTTTGGCTTTGCTACCTTGATCTTTGATTAACAACCCGGCTTCATTCGTCGGCATTTCTATACTGGCTTTGTTGCCGCTTGAGGCATTTTCTTCCCATTTGATTTGTGAACCATTTTGTATATGCAAAATCACAATAGAGGAAAAAATGCTTCATTTATTTGAAAACTTGCCATGAAACGGCTCGTGATTTGAATAAAGGAGAAACAACATTGTTTTCGAATCCTAACAAAGGAAAAAATCACTACTTGGCAAAATCACGGTTTATTAATCCTAACAATCGAACAATAATAACTTGAGATGAAACTTTGGAAACGGATCTAACTGTAACACACCTTCAGTTTATCCGTGTTTCTTCCTTGGTTGTAATCCCATTGTTGCTCCATACCCCTTGGAGATGGGCTTCTTCTTTTGGGACTTCTTTTTTCCTTTTCTTTCCCCACCGCATTTACAATCTCCATTTGTTCTAACTCTAGGTACTTTTTTTATCGAGCCTTAAATTCCATCAGAGATTTCATTGGATCTTTATAAATTGACTTTGCCAATCGGGATGACCCATCCAATCCGGCGGCGATGAGTTGTACATGCACTTCTTCCTCTAACCCTTGCACCTGCAAGGCAACTTCTTTGAAACGGTTAGGTAACTCTGGAGTGTCTCATCAGTTTGTTGTCTTATTTTTCCAAGTGCAAATTCGGACTTGGGTTGTTTTTTACTACTGGCAAAATTCAACAAAAATGTCTGCTCGAAATTTTCAAAATTGCTTATTGACCGCAGTGGTAATGTATGGGACCATGTTTGCGCAGCCCCACATAAGGTTGTAGCAAAAATCCAGGAAATAATGGGTTCATCATTTCCTCTCACACACATCTGCATATCAAACTCATCAATATGCACTTGTGGATCCTAGCGTCCATCATATTTTAGTAAGAAAGCTCCACCAAAGTCTTCCAGGTACGAAACATTGAGAATTTCGTCAGTGAAGGGGTTGTTGTTATGTTGTCCCCACTACATTTCCTCTTGTAAACTCCCCCATCCATTCTTGGTCAAGGTGCAGCTTCTCTGGCGGGATCCACCGCATTGGTAGTTTGGGGTGGAGTTGCTACTTGCACGCGAGCCGCGTTTCCAATATCAGTCTGGACCGGGTTTGCATCTCAAAATTGGGCTGGACCTCCAGCATTCGCTCGAGATGAACTCCCAATTTCCATCTGATTAATTGGTCTTCTCAAACCAACCCGGGTCACACTTGCGTTGCCTCTTTGGTCTACATGCCGACTTAATGGAAGAACTCGGCCTTGATTGACATTTTGGTTCACACCGTTCCTGGATGTATTGTGACTTTGTTGTCCTCGGTTCTCATTATGA
The DNA here is from genome assembly GCA_007407185.1 of Glycine tomentella. Classification (NCBI taxonomy): domain Eukaryota; kingdom Viridiplantae; phylum Streptophyta; class Magnoliopsida; order Fabales; family Fabaceae; genus Glycine; species Glycine tomentella. The sequence goes on along the minus strand of PYAF01001335.1, from coordinate 97,568 downwards.
GTCGGGTTTTCCATGCTCCTGAAGCGCTGCTCTATAAGTTGGATATATTGCTCTTCTTCACGATTATGATTATGATTATGGTTGAGTCTATATCTAAGTTTGAATAATTGGTTCTTCATTATTAAGGAAAATATGGTATTAGGGTATTTGTGCTATTCGACTTTAATCTGATCTATTCATTTATATTTTACTTGTAAGTAGGAAAAATTAAATTTTCAGGTGTCTTTTGTGAAGGATGAGCTTGTGAAACCCCAACTAGTAAGTATGTTTTGATTTCTGATGTGAGCTTTGTTGTATGGAAATTTTATGTTGATCTGGTTTGTTTACCTCTTAGCCAAGCTAATGTTAATCTAAATATAAATTAGTTATCTTCTGATGAATTATTTTGAATAGTGTTTAAGATGGGTTGTCTACCTCTGCTAACTAATTTGTATAATCTCTAAGAGAAAGAATAAGAATAGATGATATTGTTTAAATCTGAAAATGGAAACCACGATTTCTTAGTGACCCCCTGTTATTAAAAAAAAAATTCATACATATTTTCTAAAGAATATAATTGACCTACTATTTGAGAAAAATGGAATTTGAAATATAGTGCTGAGCCCATATCTGTAGCTACTCATGTGATATTTCCCACAGAGTTAGTTGAGTTTAAAAAACAACTAGAAGAATGATTGAATAAGTAGTTTGTGAGATCTAATATGTTTCCATAGGAAAAAATTAATAGTGCTAGTAAATTAAGTTAAATGGAATCATGCGAAGGTGTAAAGACTACTATGAGTTGGATAGGTAACAATTAGAAAAGATGACCTTATTCATTGGTAAGAACGTAGAAGTTTAGAAAATAGATCTTACCATTAAGATCCATATAAAGCTTAATAATATTTTAAGGATTGCTTTTAGAACCAGTTATAGTCATTATAAGTATTTAGTTATGCTCTTTATGCTTTGGAATGTTTATGGATTATATGAATAGGACCTATCTTGATAGTTTATGAAAATATTCATCGATAATACTTTGGAATAACTGGAGATTAGAAAAAAGAATGAGGAATGCTTCAGGATTTTGTTACAGACTCTTAAGGATATGATAAGTTATTTAAGTATGAATTTTGGACTGAGATACTTAGGGCATGTTATACTTTGAGAAGGTATAACTATAGATCTTTCTGAGGTAAAGAATGTTCGAAAGTAGGAAGATCCAAAAAATCTGTATTTGAAATTAGAAGTTTTTTGGATTTAGCAGGAGGGATTTTTCGAATTAGCCTTACCTTTGATTAAGACAAGGATTTGGAATGAATGCTTGGGGTAAGCATAAAATACCTGCATTAGTTTTAAATCTTAGGAAAACCCTTTGAGGAATATTGTGATGTATTCAAAATGGGTTTAAAAAGAATTTTGATGGAAAAATAGAAATAGATGCATCTAGGCAATTGAAAGCCATAAAAGAAAATACCTTACTCATGAGTTAGACTTAGCCATTGAGATATTTATGTTGAAAAATTGGAGACCTTATTTGTCTAGTTAACATTTTGAGGTTGGTAGTAATTATAAAAATTGGAGGTATTGCTTTAGTCAAAATGAGAAATGGATGGAATTTTGAAAGATCATCAAGGAAAAGCCAATATGGTGATAGATGAGTTAAGAAGAAATTTTTTGATAATATCTGCATTAATGGCTAGGAAATGAATCTGTTAAAACAATTTGAGGATTGAAGAGTTTAAGGTTAGGAACTCTGTAGGTTTTCAATAATTTTTGGAGAAAATAATAAAAGATCTGATCCTTTCTTAAAGAATCATGTTAGAAAATGTATCCAATAAAAGAAATAGAGAATTTAAGATAGGAACAGATGGTATATTAAAAGGCCCAATAGTAAGATAAAAATCCATCCAGTAGCCATTAAAAGGTATCAAGATCTAAAAACTGGTTTCTGGTGGTCAAGGAGGAAGAAGGAAAATAAATGAGTATGTATACTCTTGATTAACTTTGCCATAAATCTAAGAGAGAACACTAGAAATCTTCTGGTATGTTACCACCTATAGAAATATTCCAGTAGAAATGGGAAGGCGTATCCATGAAATTTGTTACCACTTTACCCAAAAATCCTAGAAGTTTTGATTTGGTTAATTAAGACGGTTCATTTCATCCCCATTAGTATTAGGTATTTTTGGGAAAAAGTTGATAAGTTAGTTTAAAAGCAAGGTTGCAAGATTTCATGGAGTTTTCTAGTATTGTGTCTGATGAAGATTCTAGAAAAGTCTACATAGACCTCTAGGAACCAAGTTGGAACTAAGTTTAGTCTACCATCCAATAAACAAACTGGAAATTGAGATGTCAACAATTCATCCTATACTTCCTGAGTTTAACAAATTTCGAGGATAAAATTTTTTTGAAGGAGGAGAGAATTGTAACACCCCAAAATTTTAGAACTACAATTAAATATTAAAGTAAGTCTTAGGCAAATTGATAGTCTATATTGGAGTTATTTGGGTGAAATGTTTAAGGGAAAAGACCATATTACCCTTTCCGTAAAATAGAAATGACAGAAATGTCCTTGAGGTCAAAATGACGAAAATACCCTTGGATATTTTAAAAATTACAAAACTGCCCTTAGATATTTTAAGAAAGATATTTTAGAATGGAAATTTACCTAAATGCCCTTGAATATTTTGGAAAAGATAAAAACACCGTTAGATATTTTGAATAGATGTTTTTATGATGGAAATACAAAAATACTCTTAGATAACAGACTATTGGAATAGTTTGTGACAAAAAGCCATAGGTGGAATAAGGCTTTCTTAAGCATCCAAGGGTATAAAAAGAAGAAAACTTCTGTTCCCATCCCTAAGTGTATAGAGTATGCGTAGATGTCAAGTTATGTGGAGGTAGTTTGAATTGCGTGTAATCGAGTGATTCTGAATTTAAACCGAAAACCTATTTTAGTAAAATCATCATTATAGATTGGTTAACCGTTGGATCTGCTTCAAATTTTAAAGTAAGCTTTCTAACCCATATATCTAACTTTTGACCGTTGCGATTGTCCAAATAATGTTCGGAACGTGAGAAATTAATTTTTCACTAAGACAGAAAATTCTAGAAAATGGGTTGCTCGCCCAGGCGAGTGGTACAGGCAATTTTTGGTTGCCTGGGCGAGTTAAGGCGGTGCTGAGAACATTATTTAAGCACCCAAGGCACGAAAATGGAGGAATCAATCCTCCCAAAGCTTCCCCAAAGCCTCCCCAACCTCCTCCATCACCCTTCCTCTTTCAAAGAACAAAACTTCAGCGTTTTGAAGCCTCACGTGGGATCTAGGAGCTTTAGAAGGAAGTTTATCAAGCTTTTAGGAGGAAAAACAAGGTACGTATGGGGGAGTTTATGATGAACTTAGTTTGAATATTAATCTTTGCTTGATTTCATTAAGCTTTGTAGACTAGGTGTTTGATAAATTACCTCAAAGAATCAAAGATTGTTACATGAAGAGTTATTTGACTAAGTAACTTGATTTTAGTGTTATAAATACTTGTTGAATAGATAACTTGAATCTAACACTAATTAATGAAAGCCAAAAGGATTTACAACTATATGTTTTATGATTATTCTCTAGAAAATAATTGTTTAAAAGTGTAGTGTCTAATAGAATATTTTATTAATAGTATATGATTGATTAAAAGTATTTTATGATTTCTTGAGTTTATATATTTTTTAATTGATACTAAACTTATGTTGATTGGAATTTATATGTATTTGCTTGCAATGGTAGTACGTAAAGTTTAGATGTTTTATTTTGAGTAGTAAAGTAAGATAGCTTGTTAAAATAAAATATCTTGAGTATGTTTGTTATGATATTAAAGTTATGTTGAAATTATGTTGTATTGGACAATATAAAGATTAAGATTAAGTAAAGTTTTCTTTGAAGAATTCTATGATTTCAAGCTTGCACACCATGTGTTTGATAGTTTGCCACAATGAATAAAATATGTGTAAGAATGTTTAGCTTGAATCCTTGTTGTTGAATTTGAATTATATTTATATGGTTGGTTGCTTTAACAAAGGTTATGTATTCTTTTATGTGTTGCTGAGTGTTTCCTATGGAATCTACCATGTGTATGATGAACTATGACTTATCTGTGAAGGATTTATGGAATTGAACTATGGTTGTATACTAAGATGTTATGTAAGGCTTTATGTGATGATTGAAAGAAGCTTTATGGGTTATTTAAAAAGCATATGCCATGAGTTGTCAAAAATATTGAGCTTTGAGGTGTATGTGAAACTGAGAAATAAAGTAATGGTGAAGAGTAAATAAAAAATAAAAGCAAGCCATGGCATATTTCATTTGCATTTAACCCCTCAGAGTGGAGGGAGTTTTCACTAGAGTGGGTGAAACTATGTTGACTATGGTACCCTTTAACCCCTCAGAGTGGAGAGAGGTTTCACTAGAGTGGGTGAAACTATTTTGACTATAACCCCTCAGAGTGGAGGGAGGTTTTACTAGAGTGGGTGGAACTATTTTGACTATGATACCATGTAAAACCCTCAGAGTGGAGGGATGTTCCACTAGAGTGGGTGGACTATCTGAAAGTTGGGATCTCAGTCATGCATCATATTAAAAAGATGGGCATGCATCTCATGCATCACATGATGAGGATGTGTAAGTTATTTTGAATACTGTATGTATTGTTTGTTCTTTTTATAATTAAGGTTTTATCCCTTTGTGTTTATATATGTTTTATTCAAACTATGTTTGTCATAAACGTACCCTATGTTTATGTCTGTGGTTGACACCTGTGATGACCCCAATGTATTTGGGCGAGCAAGAAAACAGTGGAGCATAAGCTGAGAAGGATTTTAAAGAAAAGATGATGGAGATGTGTTGATGATTTGTACTAGAATTTAAATTATTTGTATTTTACGTTGGCTTGTATTTGGGACTGTATAATGAACTATGCGTTGGTCTGTATTGTTGGACTGTACTTGATCATTATAATTAAACCGTGAAAAGAGAATTCGTTTATAATATAAATGACTAGTAACATATGCAAGCAAAGCGAAAAGAATTTTCATAAAATTTATAACTAATCTGATCCTAATCCAAAGTGGTCACAAGATTTCATCTAAAATCAATCAAGCACGAGAGAGTAAAAGGAGGCGTTACATATCATCAAGTTTGGAATGACACAAGCTTCCCAGATAGAAACTTTTGAATTAGATTAAAATCATCTCATTAAGTTTGGAATGATATAACTCACCCTTTTCAAAATAGTTAGCAACCACGATCATTGATGAAACATATAAATTGTGCTTATCATTTGGTCAACAAAGGAAGATTTGATAATTCAAAACACAAAATTAAAAGTAAGTAAATGATACTTAAGACTCGTCTACATAGTCTTTAACCCCATTTCCCCCACTGTTTTGAATAATCGATCTTTAGCCAAACCTTTTGTTAGAGCATCGGCCATGTTATCTTTCGATCTCACATCGACCAAGGTGATAACTTTTTGTTCTCTCAGATAATTCAACAACACATGTCTCAGTCTCAGATGTCTTTTCTTTGAATTAAAGAGAACATTCTTTACCACTTGGATTGCTGCTTAATTACCACAAAATAAATTTAAATAATTAATCTTTAGTTGAGTTAAAGGAATATTCATAATCAGATTCTTTATCTACTCTGCCTCTTCACCAGTTGAGGCTAGAGCAAAATGTTCCAATTCCATTGATGACAACACAATACAAGTCTGTCTTTTGGATTTTCAAGCAACAGCAGTTCCACCTAGAGTGAATCATATTCACTGATGGATTTACTATTTTCAATTTCTGAACACCATGAGGACTTAGAATAGCCATCCACAATTGGAGGATAACTAAATTAACATAGAGTGTAATCTTTAGTACCTTTATGAGTCAACATGCCAACTGCAAATGTTATGTCAGGTCTAGTGTAACTCATACCATACATGAGACTATCTATAAGTTTAGAGTACTTTAACTGATCCACATTGGTCCCTTCATTATGACTCAGTCTTTTGTTATATTCATATGGTGTCTCACTCGTTTTACACTCACTGTATCCCCAGGTAGAAAGTAGTTGCCCAATATAATGAGTTTGACTAAGGGAGATAACTTGCCTTTCAAACCTTACTTTCATACCAAAAATGGTATTAGCGATACCAAGATCTTTCATGTCAAATTCTTTAGCCAAAGTGGTTTTCACATCACTCACTATAGAATGATCGAAGACAAGAATTAACATGTTATCAACATAGAAGCATATGATGACTATCTTATTTGACATGAAACGATAACAAAGGCATTATCTGAATAACTAGACTGAAAGTTATAGCTCTTTACCACCTTGTCAAATTTAAGATGCCACATCTTAGGTGCTTGTTTAAGACCATACAAAGATTTGTTCAATTTATAAACCTTTTTTTCAAGGCCTTTCATGACATACCCTTTAGGTTGTTCCATGTAGATTTCTTCATTTAACTCTCCATTTAAGAAAGTTGTCTTTACATCCATTTGATGCACTACAAAGTGTTCAATAGATGTCAAAGCAAGAAGAGTTCTTATAGTTGACAAATGACATACAAGTGAATAAACGTCAAAAAGGTCTATTTCACTCTGTTGTTTAAAGCCTTTAGCTACTAAACGTGATTTATATCTAGCTATTGTTCCGTCACTATTCAAATTCTTCGTTACTACCTACTTACAGCCTATAACCTTAGTTCTTTATGGCAAATTGACTAGCTGTCAAGTGTGATTATGCAGCAAGGAACTTATTTCATCATCTATGGCTTTTGCCCACAGTAAGGATTCCCTAGATCTCATTGCTTCTTGATAGGAGAATGGATCATCCTCAATATGGAAAGTGACAAAGTCCTCACCAAAATTTTAGAAATTTATCTCTTGTTGATTTTCTAACTGCAATTTGTTCAATAGCCAATTTTGTGAGATTAGTGTCAGAAGGACAAGCTACAGATTCTACAAGAGATTCTTAAATCATATATGTAGATCCAAAAACCTTCAAGTCAAGATTGCTAACAAACTTGTACTCAAAGAATTATGCATCTCTAGATTCTATTAATGTGTTAGTAGATAGATCTAAAAAGCTAATCTGCAACACTATCTTCTGCACTACCTAGATATCCACGAGTAATGGTTCTGGGTCCCACCTTAGGCATTTTAGAATCTTGTATCCTTACATAGGAAACACAATTCCAAGTTTTAAGGGTATCATATCTACAAGGACATTTGTGCCATATCTCATAAGGTGTCCTTGACAATTTAGAGTGCGACAACCTGTTTAAGATGTGATTAGCAATTAAAACTATTTCTTCCCAATAGGAGGAAGGTATGCCAACGATAAGTAACCTAGAATTTAGCATTTTGACATTTGTTCACATTATTATATTCAGTAAATTTATTAAAAGTCTATTAACTGTTATTAATAGTAAACATTTTATATACAATAATTATTTTATTAAATTTTTACACACAAAAATTAAACTTTTTAACATCTAGCCTAAAAAAATCTACCTTCAAAATCATTCAATTGCATGCTTTCTAAATTTTTCTATTTTGATTATGTTCTGCTTTTCAATGACACCCTTACCTTAACTATCTCATTCATGTCGGTTTTCAACCAGAAACCACAAATGTGTGTCTACGAATGGGTATAAAATGTTAAATTTGGTAAGGTACTATATTATTAGAGTGAAATTATATTAATTTAATTGTTAAATTAAAAAATTTAGTAAAATAAATAAAGTATTTAAAATATAATTTATAGTTAATTAATATTCATCATATTTAAATTATTTAAAGTTCAATATGATATTTAACATCTAGGTGAATTTATATTTAAAAAATTACCCATTAGAAATATTGAAATTATCTTAATTTGGTATAAATAATAATTGGAATAATACTACATGAGTCATTAGTTTTTATTTTTTATTTAAATGTTAAATCAAAAGCAAACCAAAATAAAACAAAAGAATTATTAAAATGATGGATTGTCTAACTATTAATACAATTACAAATTAATTTATCCATATACCAATTAGTTTATAGATTTCCTTTAGAGCTGTGTATATGTAATAGCGAATTCTTCCCATGAACAAGCATTACTATAAAACATGTAGAACATTAAAGCTTCCAAGTTCCAACACATTCACTGGGATGAAAAATTTAATATTATATACTGTAGAGCTACTACTATACATCAAGTCTATTCAAGACATGCCAACACAACAAAATGTACATGCTTGGTTGACTAAATGCAACTTCCTTTTAAGCATAACTTTGACACATCTTCCACCCTCCATATATTGAGCTAAAGGTTCTTCCACCAATGCATTTTGCATCCTCATGGATTGATTCTTTGGCACAGCGTTCCCATAGCATTGCTATCTCCAAGAGTGATGACATGGGTTGATTCGAGCATTGGAGAAAACGTCTCAGCTTTGAATTTGCTATCGTTGATAGATCTTCCATGCCCTCACTGTTCAAATTATAAAAAAAAGAGGAACAAGGGAGATTTTAAACTTCAAATAGAAACACCATAATAGTCCTCATTTATGAAGTATTGCTGATGTCAGGAAACTTTGTGTAAAGTCATTCAGAAATATAAGGTAACCAATCACCATTAACTGCTAAGATGTTGTAGTCATGAAAAAAATGAGAAATACTATTCATATGTAAGGTCTAGATTATTGTATATGAAACTTAACATTTATAGAATCCAATATCTTAGTTCTTAACATATGTCTCCTAAAAGCCTATCATACAAGATTAAGAACTGTGTGAATATTGACAATATAACATGAAACATTTAGAAACATCAATATAATTTCAAATGTATAGGATAGTAATTAGAAGTCAGAGTCTACTTTTATGAGATAATTCTATTCCAATTATTCGTTTATCCTTAGAAGACAGGTGCCAAAATCATTGATTTTTTCAACTCAATATAGTGGACAGAGAATGAATGTTTCACATTTTTGTTATCTAGAGGAGATGAATATCTGTAAAAAAAAAATTGCAGTTATATTATGCTGATAAATGCAAGGCTTAGGAAATAGTCATCAAAATCATTAATGAATTAAGATTTAATAAAGTGAAAACTGTGATTTTATGTTTTATGGTTATTAAATAATATTCTTATTGCCTCTTTTTTGGCCAATAAAAGAGTTCCTTAGTTACAAACTTGACTAGGACTCAAAATTAGATGAATACTTGCATAAAAGTATAAATAAAAGAAAACCATCATAATCTCTAACCTGACTTCCAATGGCATTTTGTCTAAAACAACAGGTGGGCAAAATGGATAACTTGTGGGAACAAGCAACCACAACGGTTTGATTATTGACTGCATGACCAATATACATTGTCAATAAAATAAAAGACAAAAAAAATCAATATGCATAGTTCAAAATAGAATATAAAATAATTCACCTTTTTATCAGCAGAAAGATGGGATATTAGGTTCTGATTGACAGTTACTGCATTGAAAAGGAATTTAATAACCAATCCTTCACCGTCTTCCGCAGCGCCTCCAGCTGCACTTTGAATGCTGTCTTTTTCTCCAATAACTATCTCACTGTCTATCAATAGTTTATTTATCTCCTTTATTTCTTCTAAGAGAGAACATTTTTCCTGGTAGAGTTACCAATTATTAGGTTATATGAAGGAGGCAAAGTTTTAGAAACAAGCAAAGTAATTATATATAATGGAAAGCTGCATTCTTTTAGTTTTCGATTGTGCAGTCATTGACAAGGACAAAGTGATTCATCCAAGGAACAATCATAACATAAGCTGATCTTTCTAACAATAATGACGCAAAGTGTGATAATGTAACAAAATTTATTGGAAATAGCAAGAAATGAAAATTTGTGGGAGCATAAAAAACATACAAGGAAGTTTTTAAGGACAGAAAACTTTTATATGTTAAAAGAGAACCAGTGGGAATTGACATCACTTGAAATCCAAAATGGTTAGTTCTCAGCAACTGACTGGAGCTATGGTAAATTTACCATAGAACGACACCAACATCAGAACCATTTAACCTTGATTTTCATCAAAAAAGATTCATAAATATGGCCATAAACTAGGATCTATTGTTGATGTAATAACTAATGGTATGATTGTGAAAGCTTTTTAGCATATGAATTCTTTTTTCTTTGTTTATAATAGAACAATTTTTAAGTTACAGGAAAAAAATACAAAGAGAACGGAGGACAAGATATCATAATTAGCATATGTAAAAATCAGAAAACAAAACAAAAAAAAAACAAAGAGGAAATTAACAAAAAAATGTTCAATTCCTTGACATATATACTAGTGAGATTCCATTCAAAAGGCAATGTGATGTATACTAAATATAAGCCCCTTATCCAAAATATGAATTCATTGCAGAAATGAAGAAACTGATACTTAAGTACAGTATATAGAATTGCAGATTTCATTGAATAAAATAATGATATATTCTTTAGTAGATTGCATTTGTGAGAGAAAAAAAAAGAGAAAGAAGATATATTACCACAATTCTAGGACGCTTTATTATAGATGTGACTAAAGTCAAGTCAGCTTTCTCAACATCAGTCAACTGGTTACTGTCTCATGAACTAGTATAAATACTAGAAGTGTCAAAGGCAGTCATTGAAATCATGCTGCGAGACCTCTTCCTTCCCCTTGGAACAAAACCATTGCAAGTGATGTATCTATCTTGTGAAAATGGCTCAATATCCGATGCTAAATTTGTCCCTGGTGGTCCATTTATGACTTCTGAACTTGGTATGACATCATTCACCTCTCTAACTTCACCAAGCAATGCACTCAATGCTTCAGGTGAATTGGAGGTTAACTGAAAGTATATCACAATAATATAGAATTTAGGACAACCACTTTTTTTTATTCAAAGAAAAACAAATAGAATCATAGTAAGTTTTAGACCAACCACTTTAAGGAGGCGTTGCATTGCAGCACTTGGCTCATCAGAAGTCAGTGTAGGTTTACAGGAAATTTCCTTAAGCTTATTGCAGTTTTCAATCAAGGATGATGCTGAAATCCCCTGATTGTTGACACTGACACTAAATACTTCAGTTTCTTTTTGTGTCCCTTGTGTTTTCTGTCGTACAAAATTGCCAGTGCCTGAGATTTACAAATTGTAAAATATGTTTGCCAGTAACCTCATAGAGAATGGAAAAGGTAGTATAAAAATGTACAACACTGAGTGAATCAATAGATGTACCTTTTATGATAGACAGTTGACTTACATCCTGTTGTAAATTGTTGTATTGTTTTGCATCTTGCTGCTCTTGTAAACACGTCTTGTTTTGCTGAGAAAAATCCTTCATCATATGATAGTTCTGTGTTCCCAATTCTTGTGGTGACATTTTCGTTTCAAGTATTTTCACTGGGGAAATACTAGAATGTGATGGATCAGACTGTTGTGAATTGCTATATTTTTTGGCCACTTGCTGCTCTTGTAAACACATCTTCTTTTGCTGAGAAACATCCTTCATCATATGATAGTTATGTGTCCCAAATGTTTGTCGTGATTGTTTTATTTCAAGTATTTTCACTTGGCGAATACTAGAATGTGATGGACCAGACTGTTGTGAATTTCTATATTATTTTTCCACTTGCTACTCTTGTAAACACATCTTCTTTTGCTGAGAAACATTCTCCATCATATGATAGTTCTGTGTCCCCAATGCTTGTGGTGATGTTTCTGTTTCATGTATTTTCAATGGGGAAATACTGGAATGTAATGGACCATACTGTTGCCTGGATTGCACATCAGCTGAAGGTTGTTGTTGTCCTTGACAACGTGAAGAAACATTCTTTGAGGAAAATTTATATAGTATAAACTTTTCTGCTTTATCTAGTTTCTCCTTGAATTCAGTGGTAATCTGGCATTTATTCACCCTTAAGAGTGCCAAAATATTTTCTAATACTTTCATATTGATTCTTATTCTTTCCAATGTGTTTGGTTCTTGAGGAGAAGACTCAAGCTGGAGAAATTTAATATAAATAAAAAAGATTAGTAGTAACAAAATGTGCAAAATCCAAGTTTTCTAGAATCATAATTTGCTTGAATCAATCACCAACCTGTTGAAGTTTTCTATTCATCTATTGGTAAATGCCATTAAGTTTTGGGAAATATGCATTATTTATCCTTTGAACCTGCAAGTATGACAACAATTGTAGTTGCAGTTTCAAGTTCGGTTTATCATTATCTACAGGAACAGATAAATAGCTATAACTCATTAATTATTAGAAAATCAACGAACATAATAATACAAATAGTACACACAAACACAACATAGTAGACAAACAAAGTGACATGTATATATTATTTTATTAAGCAGAAAAAGAGAATTTGATGACCAATTGCCAAAATTATTAAGCAGCTTAAAAGTCTTAACGGTAGAAAGTGATATGATTTTATTCATTTCAAGCCAAAAGTAAATATCAGAAACTGTCTTAACTTGTCATGAAAAGAATAGCATGTGAATACATAGTCTATTACACAAGGTAATTATTGACGATAAAATAGTCGATGTCAATCAATAAAATACTTCACTTAAAAATAACCCTCCTACCAATGGAAAATAGTGTAGGAAACCACATTTGTATTTATAAGATATAAATTATGCCCATGAGAGTTAACTCAAATGGCAGAACTGAACTCCCTTCTAATGGCTCTACCCAGCTTGTGAGCCCTCTTCCAATGGCACAAACTCACCAAAACCTCTTCTGGTGGCTTCCTGACCTTCGGATGACCTCAACCATGCTACCCCCAGCCCAAGAGCAACATGGTGTCAACTTCCAGGTCCAATTCAACCATTGTGGTTGTTGGTTTCACCAATGTACTGCTCATTCCCATGACAAACTCACTGGGTTTGCCAATTATGCCATCTGAGCTGGGTTGCTGTCCAACTTTGGTTCAAGGGATAGGATCGTCAGGAATCATGATACCTTGTCAAACAACTTAAAGGATATCCCCAATGTCAAGTGGTTCCTAGGTCACGGGGAGATATTGAAAGACTAGGGTAGATACTGGTTCTTGGGAGTTGGTAGGTAAACTTTTTCATTTTAACTAGACCTGGTATTACCTTTGTTGTATGTGTGGTAAGACTATTCATGCTGACTGCTACCTGTGATGCTAATTAAGTTGTGGTTCATATCCTCAGATACATTAAAAATGCACCTGGAAAAGGTTTGCTTTATGTGGACAAAGGCTATCCTAACATTGGGGAGAACATAATCTCATGGAGATTAGTATGACATGCTTTTAGTTTACTTGTGGTTGTAGGAGTGGGAGCAAAGTATAACCAATATATAGTTATACAAAATGTATATATCCTTTAGAGTTCACTTTGGTAGAATTTGACAAATATATGCATACAATATGAAGGAAGATAGATTTCGGAGATAAGAAATAGCAAACAAATGAAGGAAGAAGAAGAAAAGAAAGTGAAATAAAACAGTTGTTGTTATTACCTGTTGATAAAGTTGCTCCTTCCATTCTGTATTTGCAGATTTTCCAGTTTCTAGAAATAGAATAGACAAACATGAACATTCAATAAACTGAGAAAAAATCAGATACAGGTACATGTGTATTGGGAGCTGCTGGAAGTATTTCATGTACATTTTGAAACAGTTGTGAATATACTAGGAAACACAGAGGCGCACGGGGGGAAACAGCTTTGTCAAATTCAATTTAAGTGCAAAACAACTGAATGCTGTAACGACCCGTATGCATCTGGTTCATTAACATTGATTTACGGTTAAGCGCAGCAATTATCACAGATACTTAAAATGGAAGCAGTAAACAAAATGATGTCATCAAGCGTCATTAACAACATCAACTGTACATCATATATGGTGAATTCTCATAATATACAAAGTATATTTATCAAAACTGTACATTTTTCTCTTAGGTACAAAACATAGGCATAAAACAAAAAAAAATAGAGCCAACATGCTTTTCAATCTATGCCTGGGGTTCCCTCAGAACCATATCCCTCTACTCGGGCCTCTTGCCCTGGGATCTATCAGCCGCTCCTTGAGCATCACCTGCAAAAAACATGATCCCCAACAGGGGTGAGTTAACAATCTCAGTAAACTCAGGGTCATTAGAGGTCTTTCCTCCCCCTGGTTCACTTTCATGGCATATAATATCAAAATTTGCATCACACACACAATCCAGCCATCACGGCTCCCATAAAACATATCACATGTATATCATAACACAGGTGAACAATATAATAGATATGCACATATATCACATGGTCTGAGAGAGATCATCCACCCAGTGGTACAATCCTCCAGGACTCCATCCAATGCCTAAGGAAGATCATCTGATTAGGTACATTCCCTTAGGACTTAATTCAATGCCTAAGGAAGATCATCTGAACAGGTACATTTCCAACAGAAATCCATAATACTCTATTCTATTGGTCAGAGAAAACTCATCAATCAACAACACATCATCACAGTGCATATCATATACATGTTCCAATAAAACAGTAACACACAATTTCAATACACATGACATGCAATAACTATCACCCCCTTGGGTGTGGTGGAACACAAGTAAGGGAAACACTCCCAAGAACAAAGAGCTTACCTGCTCTCAGCGCTACACCGGCTTTCCCGGCTTTGTGGTCACAACCACCAGCAATATCACTATCACGCCCTACACAAGGCATAAAACAATCAATCAATAACGGTCCGCAGCCGTTAGAATGAAAGGAAACGCTATTCCTTTCCATTAAAACCTCATTGTTCTCTATCTTAGGGTTAACAGAGCTAACCACCTTGTAGGTGATTCACAGACCCTCAACAGGATCTATCTTGGTCCAATCAAGAGTTTAGAGTCCCTTTAGACTCTGCATAAGCTAATTCAAAGCTCTAACCAGACCATATATCAACAATTTTCCAACTTGGCTAAAACAGTTATATCAATACGTTTTCACCGTTTATTTAGCCTTCCGAACAACTTTTGTAAAGGCACTTAGGCTCATATCTATCCTAACACCTTCCCTTTTATCAACATTCTTCTTACTCATACCTATCTCAGGGTCAAAACCATGATTCAAAGCTTAGTATTCATTAGAACAACCCCTTGATCATACCTTTCTAAAGAATCCAAGCCTAATTCCAGCCCTAACACAATTTGGTTACTATTCATCCCAAGAACCATTTCATAAAACAATCGGTAAAACTTGAGTTTCTTACCTCTAAAATGTCAAGGAAAGCTGGAGGATCACTTCTCTAAGCTCTGGCGTCCTTGAATCGCCTTCTATCTCCTCCAAAACTCAGTTCCCTAGGGAACGGGATTTCTCTGTTTGATGGTCCTTTCGAAGAATTGAAGCTGGAAACTAGCTCATGGAGGGGTTCTAATCAACTTTCTAGTTGGTTGGGAAGTGTTTAGATGAAATATGGAGAAGATATGGAGCTTCTATGGTCATTAATGGCTGCCTTGGGTCAGAGGAAGAAGAGGGAAGGGTTTTTCTCTAAAAAAAAAAGTGAAAATGGCCTTTTATAGGCCCCCCAGCTGCGTTCCCACGCTAATAGCGCCGCACCCCACACTAATCGTGCCACCAATTTGAAAGAAAGGGTTTCCTGGAGCATTCTGGCGCTAATCGCGTCATATCTGGGGCTAATCGCGCCAGATATTCGAATCTGGGGTCTCCAGGGCCATTCTGGCGCTAACCGCACCACAACTGGCGCTAATTGCGCCATTTGGTCGAGTCCTGGCGCTAATGGCGCCGCTCCCACGTTACTGGCGCCGATCCCACGCTACTGGCGCCGCTCCCACGCTGTTAGCATGAGATTTTTTTTTTTTTAGAAACCTAGGTTATTATAAATGCCACCAAAAGGTTGAAACAAGCCTATAAAATAAACTGTTACCTTAAAGTTGAAAAAACATTATAGGGATTTAAATAGCATTAGAAAAGCAATATATATTAGTTTATAAATCAGGTGGGAACTGAATGATCAAACTAACAACATAGCCTCAAGGAAAAAAATGAAAGATTTTTCTATCAAACATCACAATATTATTGACCTCCTAGTTTGTTATTGTCCAATTCTACTGAAACTGCCCTCCTGCCAAAATTAGGCTCATTTGAGTTTACATCCTCAATTGTATTTTAAAAGAAAACTATTTTTTAGATTTGTTCTGTCTTTTGTTACAAACATATTTTTATTATTGAAATTTTCAATAATTAGAGTTGAGGTTTCAGTACCCAATAACATAAAAAAACAAGATATGGAATCTTAAGTGCATGTCTGAGGGAAATACCTTATATGAACCCCCCTCTCCCAACCCCCCTCATAAAAAAAATGTAGGAATCTCTAAAGCATTGTTTAAATTAATAAGGAATGCTTGATGTTGAAGGTTAGAAAATTTTCCATGGGAGCATTCCAGAAAACATGCTTATCCCATCTCAATACCTTGAGCAGAGAAGATTTCCACTGAGCCAGTAGAGTTTGAGGGACCAGGTTTGGATTCAGCAGTCTTTAGTTGTGAAGATATTTCTTTTACCTTTTCAGATAAGCATTTAAAGTACTGAACCTGTAAATAGATGTAGATCATGTAGTTGATAAATATATTCTTGTTTTCAAAACAATTTCTTCACATGGAAGTAGAATACATAATTTGTTGAGAATGAGATGCAATGATATTTTAAACTAAAACTCAGAATAAAAAATAACAAGGTAATCAGGATAAATAAGATCATGCTTCAAGTTGAGTGTTTTAGGTAATGGAGTTCAAAATAATAATAACAATAGTACAAAATGATGGGGAAATTAATGAAGATATATATCACACACAAGAAAAAATGTTGGGTGATTAAATTGGAAGAAGGCATAGGAGGTTATTTTTAACATCAAAGTACTGACCAAACTCAAAGGAAATTTTTATTGTACTGCTATATGACCAACTATATACTATGGTAATGATTGTTGGGCTTTAAAAGGAGGCACTTGTGACGAGAGTAGATTGCATGGTGTTTATCCCCGTGAAAAGGTATAGAGGGATACCAAAATGAACATTGGAAGAAATTATTAAAAAAGATTTCATGGTGAATAATCATGCTATTGTTATTTTTTTGTTCAAAAGTGAAATGATGAAGGAAACAGAAAAATAAACCAAAGTAAAGGCCATTTGAAAGTTCAATTCAAGCCAAAAAATGTCATGTATAAGTCAGCATGTTTGAAAGTGAATTCTTGGAATATGTACTTACAGAAACAAGCAAGGTCTCAGCTGAAAATCTACAAGAAGTCTAAAGTTTTTCACGATAAGAAAATCATCACACTGTTCATGCAATATCAGATTAGATACCTCATTTTTGGCAGCAACATTCACTTTCGCCTCAAAGCTTTCCAGAAACTTAACAAGTCCACTTTGCTTAATTATGCCTTCTAAGCTGAAACAATTAATATTACATTTATACAGGTGATATACCATATCAGCTTAGAGAACTTAATAGAAGTTACAAATATACAACACAAGTTAAAAGCAGAGTGTGAAGAAAAGTATTTCATCTCTGTATTTATTTGAGTTTCAATTAAATATAAGAAATACTTTATGCAAACTTACATGTTCACGTCACAAAGTGGAGACATTCAATTTATAACAAAAGCCATAATTCAAAGTACCTAAGATCTGATGTCCCAAAATAAATACTATGGCATGACCAGCAAACCTATTTTGCAATCAGAACATAATTGATTTATGTTCAAAATGGCTACTGCGTGACTTAAATTACCTCTAGTCCAAAGAAAGGAATCCCTACAACAAACAAAATCTTTGAGGCCTTATACTTGTTTTGATACCTCATGAAATCATATTACATAGTGACCCTACATCAGGTCAGGTTAGCAAATCTTTAAAGGTTTCTATTGTGCCTTCTACTTAGACTTAGAAGCCTTAAAGATAACTTTTAAATATTTGATAAAAGTCTAGTTTAGAGTTAAATCATCAATTGAGTGGGAAACTTTATGGAGTAACAAGGTTTGGAAAAAAGTCATACAAATCTAGAGTTAGGTTTGGAAAAAGTCTGGTTTAGAGTTAAATCAGCAATTGAGTGAGAAACTTTGTGGAGGAACAAGGTTTGGGAAAAAGTCATACAAATCTAGATTTAGGTTTGAGATTGACATGTATAAGGGTAAAATAGGTTCTACACTTGTACTGGATATTGACTCTTTAAATAGTGAAGTGTTCATTATTCAATTGGATATTTTTGGGATTTTTATTAGAATTATTTTATAAACTCAATTCAACCCCCTTTCTTGATTTTATCTGGGATCAACAATATTGAGATAACTTGACACAAGGGAAAGGGCTAAAATAATTGAAAGGAACGAGAGCAATCATGATAATATTTTGGTATCAATATGTTTCTTACCATTTCTTCACAACAGTTTGACGATACTGGCAATTTCCACTTGACGATGTTGATGTTGATGTCGGTTTGTCGTTCAGTAGGTTTCGTTTTGTATGTGTCCATCCCGTAAACAAAAAGTATGAACGCCTGTGTATGAGGAAATAAAAATTGGGAGAATAATTATAGTGTGAATATCCAGTAAGGGTAATTTAAGTTATGCAGTAGTCATTTTGATGGGCTGGTTTGTTTTCAGGTTTTGGCGCCAAACTAAGTGTCCTTCGAATTTTGCAGTCAGACTCATTAAATTTGTAATTTTTTCAATTAATATTAAATACTAGTATTAAATCATAAGTATCCGTCTTTTCTTTTATTATATTTTAAAATTATAATTTGTTATTTTATTTTTTATTTTTATTATATATGTTATTTAAAAATTATAAAACATAAAATTTAGATTGTGATTACAAATAATTAATCTAATTTAAGTTTTAAAAAAAATCTTAATACACTATATTTTGACAATAGAAATAACTTAACCAAAGCAAAATAAGATTTAAGTAGTTTAATCACAAATATTACAGTAAATTATATATGTTATTTTTGAACTTTAAGGAAATTACATGTGTTTTTTACTTTTGTAAAATCTACACATGTCTCTTCTAAGATTTAAGGAAATTACACATGTTTATTTTTTGTTTTTAAAATTTACACAAATCTCCTAAATGTCGTCTAAACATTTGACCTTAACAAGTCATGTGTATTGACAATTTTGATTAAAAAGGCTAAAATATATTTTTCGTCCTCATAAATAAGAAAATGTTCAAAACCCATTATTGCAGAAAAAATTATCTATTTTTTGTACTAGCAAAATTTAAATATGTTATTTTTTTCCAGTAGCTAAGGTCTAGTAGATCTGAATCTACGTGTATGTTGTTATAGAAAATGTAAGATTTTCAACATTTTTACATTGCTTATATGTACAACCAACGTCGAAAAATTTAAAAACTTAATACTTACTACAACAATATACATGTAAATTCAGATGTATTCAAACCTAGCTTCAAGCATATAATTGATGTAGAAAAGTTAAAAATGTGACACTTTCTACGATAAAATACACATAGGTTTGGATGTACCCAAACCTAATTTCGAGTCAAAAAATAATAAATTTAAATTTTACGAGGATGGAAACTAGACAAAAAAATTGTAGTTAGAGATTCTTAACATTTTCATATTTTTGACAACGAAAAATATATTTTGATCTTTTTTAATCAAAATTGTCAACACACATGACTTGCTAATGTCAAGTGCTTAGACAACATTTAGAGGGTTTGTGTAGATTTTAAAAATAGAAGGGAGACATGTGTAAGTTCATTAAATCTCAAGGGAGACATGTATATTTTAAAATCTTAGAAGATCGAGACATGTGTAAGTTTTTCAAAAGCAGAAAAAATGTGTGTAATTTCCTTAAACTTAAAAAAAAAACATGTAATTTACTCTAAATTTTAACAACATCCAAACTTTTTTTTTTGGATTTTTTGTTACACAACAAAATTGATATTTCGTTATATTACAAGTTCACCACTCATGTAATATATCATAATCGTGATTAAAAATTATTATTCACATAATACCTTTAGCCAAATTATTATAACTTGATTTAATTTTAATAACATAATTAAAATCCATTTTTTAATTATTATTCACAAAATACCTTAATTATAATTATTTTAATTCATAAAACATATTTTAAAATAACCAAATTTTAAAAAGTAATTGGATTTGAGCATAAATATTTATTTATATAGATATGCAACTAAACATTTTTTTCTTTTTAAATATTAATTTTTATTTATTAATAATGATATTATGTATATGTATATATATATAGTTAGCTTTATTAACATTATTAAATATTATATGAATATATATATATATATATATTAAAATGTACATTATAAATTTATTATTTTATTAATGTTTAAAAACTAATGGAGTTTTTCTTTACAACTTAAATCTGAACTAAACTCAAAAGGACTCACATATTCTAACAAAATTTGATTTTTAGAATGATTTGACGTGGTCTTTTGATACGAACATGTGATATATATGGGAATTGCTCTTTATAACAAAATATTTTCGTGAAATCTGAATGAATATAATTTTCACTAACTCTTGTTTTATATTTCAAGTTTCTTTAATAATTATCTCTTTTTAAAAACTCTAAAATATTTTTTCTTCTTTGTAAATATTAAAATGTTCGAAATTGGATCATATTAAATATTCAATAAGTTTTGATATTTTTCAAAAAATTAAAATCTGTCATTTTTTTTGTTTGGACCTAACTAGATTAGAGTAAATTTAAACCTACAATAATGACTTTTTATAT